>PVKA01049823.1:0-13046 GCA_004027165.1 Ctenomys sociabilis | reverse complement strand
ATTTTTTTTTTTTTTTTTTTTTAGGGAAGGGTCTATAGGGTGTTCAGGGTCCCACTATTAGACTGGAACAACCCATAGTGATCCACCTGTTTACAACCTCCCAAGAACTGGGATTACAGGTGCGTGCCACCATGCACAATCTCAATGGCCATCTCATTGCACCCCGGGGGGCGGGGCTGGCACGGCAGGCCTGGGGATCGAACCCCCGGCCCCTGCACCTGTTTGCAGGTGCTTTAATCCACTGAGCTATCTGGCTGGCTCTCTGTTTGACTTTGTAAGTGAAGGGACAAGAGAATACCATGATGAGATTGCTAGTCTCATGATCACAGGTGAGCTGAGAGCCATGTGGAACAGTCCCTTTGGGCCCTAGGAAGTCTCACTGTCCCGTGTGGTAGGATTACCCACAGCTGAGTGGCTGTGGGAGGACTGAGGAAGCCTCTCCATATATCCTTGGGATGGGGTCTCCCAGGGCCCAATGTTCCCTGTAGTCAGTGGACCCTGTATCTGAAAACTCAGGTCTAAAAATGACAAGGACTATCATTTTGCACTTCAATGAGCACCAATTGTGTCCTTTAGCTTTACAGATATATATTTATCAGCAGAGGCAGGAAAATCATTGAATTTGAGGCCAGCCTGGGTGCTACATAGTGTAGTCAAGGGCAGCCTAAACTACATAGTGAGACCCTATCTCAAAAAACAAAAGACTTGGGGCTGGGGAGACGGTTCAGTGGAATAAGAGTTTCCCTGGCAAGCACAAGAGCCTGAGTTCAATCCCTAGTTCTGCCAAAAAACAAAACAAAACAAAAAACCAAAAGACTCAATCACCCCCTCATGTGCTGTTCATTGACCTTGACCCCAGCAGGTCACAGAGTCACAAATGTGCCCTAGTCAATTCCACCATCCTTGCCTCCTGTTCGGTGAGTGACATCTACCTGGCCTGTCCAGCAGGGCCTCCCCAGGCCTCTGCCATCCCAGGTCCCCAACTTGCAATTACCTGGGAGTCCAGGTCCACACAGTGTCCACTTCCACCAGCCCCAGCACGTCCAGAGATGTCTGGATTCTCTGACTGCAGCTGCACGGCTGGTGGCTATGGGAGGTGAGTGGCAGGGCCGCTGGGTGCATCTGAGATCCCATCCCTGTCTCCTCTAGCCTGTGCACAGCCCTCGTGCAGTGTCCAGAAAGCTCTGGCATCTCCACTCCACCATCACGTGCAAGGGCCGCACTCAAGGCCTTGTGCTCGAGGTACTCAGGGTGCCAGCTTTTGAGGCTCATCTCCCCAGGGCTCAAGCCCCGCCCCTCCTTTCTGACAGCTCTGTCACAGCTCTGCCAAGTGCTGAGCCTGACATGTAGCTGTTGACCCCAAACCTTTGGGTCATGACAATTCCCTTAAAAATTACCATTTTAGTGCTGGGAGGTAGCTCAGTGGCATAAACATCTGACTGGCATGTGCAAGGTTGTGAGTTCAATCCCTGATATGGTAAAAGTTTCTAAATAAATGTTACCATTTTAGGTTGAGTGTTAAAATGGAATTGGGTGTTTAAGCTAAGTTAAACTACCATTTTAAGCACAGACCTGTAAGGCCAGCACTCTGGAAGTTGAAGGCAGAAAGATCACAAGTTGAAACCTAGCTTGGGCAATCTAATAACTTGGTGAGACACTGTCTCAAAATAAAAATGAAAATATCTGAGTTATAACTCAGTTTGAAGGTACTGGGTCAATCCTCAGGACTGTAAAAAGAAAAAAAAATGCCACTGCCGGGCGTGGTGGCGCAGGCCTGTAATCCCAGCACTCGGGAGGCTGAGGCAGCAGGATTGTTGTGAGTTCGAGACCAGCCTGAGCTACAAAGTGAGCTTAAGGCCAGCCTGAACTGCATAGTAAGACCCTGTCTCAAAAAGACAAAAAAAAAAAAAAAAAAAAAAAAAAAAAAAAAAAAAAAAAAAAAAAAAAAAAAAAAAAAAAAAAAAAAAAAGCCACTTTAGAGCCTCTCTTGGCCTTCACACATCTATTGTTGGCTCTTAGCTGCCCCAAAACTCTTCTGTTATGGTTTTTGTCTAGTTGCCTCCCCAAAGTCTCATGCAGTCACTAGGGCAGCTTCTAGAGTTTGTGGTTAATTCATGATCTAATGCTAGGATTATGTTTTTTGTTTTGTTTTGTTTTAGTGGAACTGGGGATTGAATTCATGCCCTTGCCCTTGCCCAGCAAGTGCTTACTCTACTGAGCTCTCTCTCCAGCCCTCAGTCCTGGGATTTTGGGTATGAGTGCTACCCCTGCCCTGGGTGGATAGGCTGAATACACTAGAAGGAAGGGAGAGAGGCTTACTTTTTGCTCCTGCTCTTCCCTTTGCTCTTTGCTGTTTTTCTGCCCCCATGAACTGCTGCCCTCTGCCATGTGCCACTCTGCCCTGGAGCCAGCAGAGTGTGGACTGAAACCTCCCACTGTGAGCTAAATAAACCTTTCCTTCCTTAATTGTGGGTCTCAGGTATTTTTGTCCTGGCAATGAGAGAAAAGAGACACCATCATTGTCTCTTTCGTTGTTGATTGTTTGTCTTTTTGAGACAGGGTCTTGCTATGCAGCTCAGGCTGGCCTTGAGCTCACTTTTTAGCCCAGGATGGTCTTGGACTTGCAACCATCTTCCTGTCTCAGCCTCCTGAATGCTAGGATTACAGGTGTGAGCCATCACGTCTGATCCCTTTTTGTTTTGTTAATTTAAAAAAAAATTCTTTTAATCCCAGTTCTTGAGAGGCTGAAAACCAGCAGATCACTATGAGTCCAATCTAGTAGTGAGACTCTGAACACCCAGTAGACCCTTCCCTAAAATACAAATAAAAAAAAATATTTTATTTATTTGATATAAGGCCTTACTACACAGCCCAAACTCACAGTGATCCTCCTATCTCAGCCTCCCTAGCACTGGAATTATAGGTGTGCGCCACCATGCCCATTTTCATGTGGCTGGCATGGCTGGCATGATACATAGTACCAGGGATGGAACCTGGGTCCTTGAGCTTGCCAGGCCAGTGCTTAGACTGCTGAGCTATCTCCCAGCCCACTTTTTTTTTTTTTGAGACAGGGTCCTAACACACAGTCCAGGCTGGCCTCACATTCCCGGTGGTCCTCCTGCCTTGGTCTCCTGAATGCTAGGATTAGAGCAGTGCAGGCATCACACCCCTGGCTCCCTGTCAGCCTCACTTGTGAGGTTCCCTGCTATCAATAAAAGCTGGCTGCATTTGCCCACCTGATTCCACCTCCCAAGTAACCATACAAGAAAACCTTGGGCATCTTCCCGTCACTCCATGCCAGGCATTGTCACCATCACTCATCACTAACAGTGCCATGAGGACAGTAAATTACCCCATTTCACAATCCTGGCCTGTGTACCTTTTCTCCCTAGTCCCCTTTGTGACCCGCAGTGCATGGCCATGTGGTGGGGTATGGTGAGTGGCTCTGTGGTCAGTGGTGCCCCTGCAGAGAGCCTGGGAGAAAGCTCACGTCAAGAGACCCTAGGTGGCATCAAGAGGTGCTGCCTCCAAGAGGGATCACAGATCTTGCTTCTGAAGCCAGTCGACGTTATTTGCATTTATTGATGTAACATGATGGATAGGCGCTCCTCCTCCTGGAAACATATTTTATGTCATTCTTTCTCTCTCGAGCGCTTCCTTTGTTTGTGTCTTTTGCTCTCTCTAGGATGTGTGGTGCTTTCTTCAGGCTATTTCACTGCACTGGTGGCAATTTAGCACACTGCTTCTTCAGTAGCCACCAGACTTTGTCAGGATGAGGCATGTCAGATATGCCAAGATGAGATCCGATGGGTGAAACTGAAGATTACACACACACACACACACACACGCACGCACGCACGCACGCACGCACAGTCTTTGTTTTAGTGGGTTTTTTTGCTTTGTTTATGAGAAATAGGATTTGCTATGTAATTCTTTCTGGCCTTAAACTCAACATGTAGCCCAGATTGGCTTTGAGTTTGAGACTATCCTCTGAGTGCACTGCTGGGATTATAAATGTGCATCACTATGCCTGGTTTACCTCTGTAATATCCATTTGATAAAGAGAGAAGACAGAGATAGAGCCAGGGCCAGAGGCAGGGGCAGAAAAAAAGGCAGAGGCAGAAGCAGAGAGGCAGAGGCAGAGGCACAGAGAAGCAGTGAGGCAGAGGGAAAAAGAGAGGGGAACAGACAGGGAGAGAGAGGGGAAGAGAGAAGGGGAGAGAGAGGGGGAGAGAGAGAGACAGACCGAGAAACAGATCCTTCACTTATGATCTTGCCTGTGTGATGACTAGAATCTGCACGGTTCTGGCCCCTAATGTTTTTCACCTCAGTTCTCCTTTATGACCCACAAAGTCTCAGTGTCAGACCCTGGCAGCCATGTTTCTGCTCCCATATTCTGCTCTGTCTTTCATGTTGCCCATGTGTGCCTTGCACCAGGTGAAGTGTCCCTATGCTAAGATAGCCAGCAACATCTCTGTCATTCTAGGCAGAATGGACCACGCACCATGCACACCCATCTCTCTGACCCAAGATAAAATTGTCCCATGTCACTTTCCCTCATCCCTTCCCCCCACCATACCTGACATAGGCAATGGAGTATCATGAACAAAAAAAAAAAAAGAGAGATTTTAACCGCTTGAAGCAAAATTGCCTTATCTATAAAAATATGTTGAAAGCTGGACATGGTGGTACATGCCTGTAATCCCAGCATGTGGGAGGCTGAGGCAAAAGGATCGTTGTGAGTTCAAGACCAGCCTGGGCTACAAAGTGAGCACAGTGCCAGCCTGACTACATAGTGAGACCCTGTTTCAAAAAGACAAGACAGCCAGGAAGATGGCTCAATAGAATAAGCACTTGCCTGGCAAGTGCAAGGGCCTGAGTTCAATCCCTATTTCTACAAAAAAAAAAAAAAAGTAAGACAAAAAAAAAAATCTGACAAAAGAATATGCTCTTGTTAGCATACTGTGAGATCCATCACTCACTGCCATCCTCTGGGGGCCAATGGGATGGCGAAGGCCAAAGCTTAAGCTTCTGTGGCTCTAAGTTTGCTTCTATAAATGACAGTATTTAAAAACAAACAAAAAATTGCAGTCGGGCCTTGTGGTACATGCCTGTAATTCCAGCTGTTTGGGAGACTGAGGTATCTGAAACTGTCCTGGGCTACATAGCAAGATGCTATCTCAAAATAAAAAATAGAAAGGGCTGGGAATGTAGTTGTATGCCAGAGTGCCTCTGGGTTCAGTGACCAGTTCTGAAAAAGAAATTGTAAAAGAAACTCAAGTTGGCGGTGCAATTCAAATAGTAAGTGGTAGGGGCCAGGGAGATGGCTCAGTGGAATAAGTGCTTCCCTGGCAAGCACAAGGGCCTGAGTTATCTCTGGTTCCTCAAAAAAACAACAAAAAAAAAAAACCAAAAAAAAAAACAAACAGTAAGTGATATAAATCTGAGATGGAGTCAGGGCTGGAGGTACAGCTCAGTGAACACTTACTCAACTCAAGGTCCTGGGTTTGAACTTGAGTGCCACAAACAAAACAAAGCCTCCCTTCCCCGACCCCCAAAAAAACCCTGGTGCTATCTTGTGCTTTATTTATTTATTTATTTATTTATTTATTTTTGTTTTTACTTTTTTTGGCAGAACCGGGGCTTGAACTCATGCCCTTGCGCTTGCCAGGGAAGCGCTTATTCCACTGAGCCATCTCCCTGGCCCCTTTCTTGTGTTTTATAATTTAATAGAGATTCCTAATTTTCCCCAAGATGACTGGCTGTATTAGGAATTAAATATTTCACTTAAAATGTGTGTGTGTGTGTGTGTCTGAGACAGAATCTTGCTGTGCAGTTCAGGCTGGCCTTGAGCTCACTTTGTAGCCCAGGCTGGTTTTGAACTCTCAGTGTTCCTACTCTTTAGCCTCTCAAGTGCTAATATTACAGATGCGTGCCACCACAGGCCATGCCCAGAAAAAATGCTTTTTTCTTAAACCAGGTATGGTGGTAAACACCTATAATCTTGGCACTAGGGAGACTGAGGCAGGAAGATCACCTTTGACTTTGAGGTCAGTCTCGGCTACAGAGTAAAACCCTTTCTCAAGAAAGAAAAATTAAATTTTTTTCTTGTTCCAGTTTTCTGTCTTGCTGTTGTCTGGTCTGAAGGTTGAGGGTATAAAGCTGCAGAGTCCAAAAAGTAAGCGATAATCCTTTTCTTATGGAGGATTAGGAATGATCGGATCAGTGGAATGTTCCATAGGATGACTCAAAATGGCAGCCTCCAACCACAAGTGACTAGTGAGACTGGGCAACAGAAATTTAATTTAATTTTGGTTTAATTAATTTAAAAGTTTTGCAGAACCAGGGATTGAACCCAGGCCCTTGCACTTGCTAGGCAAGCGCTTATTCTACTGAGCCATCTCCCTGGCCCCAGTATTTTTTTTTTTAATTTTTATTTTATTTATTTATTACAGTGTCTCGCTACACATCACGGACTCTTTTCTTGCGGGGGGTGGGGGGTCAGCTCAGCCCGCCCTGGGGGAGGGGCTGGCACGGCATGTGGAGCTGGGGATCGAACCAAGGTGCCTGAGAGCTTGACCTAAGCTTGCCAAAGCAGGTGCTTTAGACCGCTGAGCTATCTTGCCAGCCCAGTATTTGTTTTTTTGATGCTGAGAGTAAACCCAGGGTCTTTGAGCACTCAATCCCCAGAGCCATAATACTTACCCGTATTAATTAAAAGTAAAGTAGGCACCTATGCCCAGTGGCCACCATAGAGGGCAGCACAAACTCCTCAGCCATAAAAATGCTTTAATTTCTTCTTCAATCAGAAGGAAAAAATCAGGCTGAAGAATAATATACATTTTTTAAAAATTTCTTTATTTTTGTACCAAGGATCAAATGCAACACCTTGTACTTGCCAGGAAGCTGAACTATCTCTCTGATGCTTAACACACAATATTAATACATCCATCTTTACACTAGCTCAGTGGTAAAATAGAAATTTAAGAAATTGTCGCTGGGCATGGTGGCACATGCCTGTAATCCCAGCCCTTGAGTGGCTGTGGCAGAAATGCTCCAAGTTCAAGGCCAGCCTGTTTCAAAAAACAAAAGAAACACCACCAAAACAAACCACACATACGCTTTTTTTTTTTTTTTTTTTTGTATTTTAGGGAAGGTCTACAGAGTTTTCAGGATCACACTACTAGATTGGACTTGTAGTGATCGGCCGGTTTACAGCCTCCCAAGAGACACAGGGAATCCGCTGAGCTATTTGGCCGGCCCTATACACAAAATTTGTTAATAGGGGAACAAACTCTTGAAAACAAGATAGCCAAGGATATGAGAAAGCCTCAGTGCGTATGTATGTTGTAAATGTGTGTGTGCACCAGTGTGAGCAGGGGTGTTTTTTCCAACTCTTAGATGAAGTTCCGCTCACTTGCACCCTGGGCCCCAGATGTTCACACACTTGGCTTCTCCGTGTGAGCCCACCTGTCCCAAGGCCTGGCACAAAAAGCCCAACTAGAAAACCGGGACTTTCCCCTACAAACCCAAGCTTGCAGAATGCACCTGCAGACCTGCAGAGTGTGACTGCTGGGGCCAAGAAGGAGAGAGAGAGAGAGAGAGAGAGAGAGAGAGAGAGAGAGAGAGAGAGAGAGAGAGAGAGACAGAGAGAGAGACACAGAGAGAGAGAGAGACAGAGAGAGGAGTCTAGGAGGAGCTTACTAGCTGTGTGGAAAGAGGGCAGAGTGCAGCCTGCAGCCTGGAGAGAGTGAGCTGAGGCAGTTTTAGATGCCCTGCCTCTGACTATTTTCCTGGGTACAAGGCCGGGGCTGGGCACGTGGAGGACCCTCCAGACCTCACACAGCAGGCTTCGGAGGGATGTGCTGCTGCTGCTGAGCACCAGATCCACACCAAGGTTCCCAAGACCCATTTTTGCTCTTGGAAGGGCTCCTGCCAGAGCTGATCCTAGGAAACATGCTCAGGCTCTCCGGGCCTCAATTTGTCCTTTGGGTGTGCAAAGTTTCTCTTTTGCTGATCAGGAAGGAGAGAAGGTCAGAAGGACGCGGACCTCTGTCCTGCGCCCCGGTTCGCCCTTCCTTCCACGCAGTGCTCCTAACTTGGCGCGCGGCTCCTTTAAGCGTGCTCCACGCACCCACCCACCCCCAGCTCCAGCCGCGCCCTTCCGGGATCTGGATCGCGGTTTAGGCAATTCTGTCCCCTGGCGTCCCCGCCTGGCCTCGGCCTGCGACCCGGAGCATGAGCCGCATCTACCAGGACAGCGCGCTGGCGAACAAGGCCGTGCACAGCTCGCGGCTGCCGGGGACCTGGAGCCCCGCCGAGCACCAGGGGTAGGTGACCCGCGCTGGGCCCTGGGTGGGGACAGAAGGATCAGGGTGCCGCGCCCTCCCCCTGATTCCGGCCGGCTGCTGTGCCCCCGGGCGTAGGAGGTGGGTGTGGAAGGAAGGTCTGGAGAGCGCGCCCTACCAAGGTTAGGAGGAAGCAGTCACAGACACTGCGGAATGGTGGCTGTGATCCCAACTACCTGGGGAGGGGGCAGAGTCAGGAGAATTGCATGTTGGATCCTGGGCAGGGCAATTTACTGATTTAGCAACACCCTGGCTCAAAGTAATATAAATAAGAAAACAAAAAGGGTTAGGGATGCAGCTCCCCTGTAAGTAAAGATTTGGATTCGATCTCTGATATGGCAAACAAAACAAAATTATGCTAAGAAAGATAAACCAGACTCAGAGAAACAAATACTATAGGAGCTCACTTACATGTGGGATTGAAAACCATCAGACTCAGAAACAGAGTGACCTGCGTTTCTCAGAAGTGGGTGCTGGGGTGGGAAAGATGACCCAAAGGGACTAGACTGAAATGCAGCAGCTGCAGGTTCTGGGAGCTAATGTATGGCCTGGGTGGTGGCGGAGGTGGTACATAGTTTAGTTGTGACAATCATGGCACACAGTGGAGGGAGAGAAAGTCAGCATATTGTTCCCCTTGAATATACACAACTTTTGTCAGTTAAATTTTTTAATAGGGGAAGCATTTTATTTTATTATTTTTATTTTATTTTGTTTTTTGGAATCGGGGATTGAACTCAGGCCCCTTCGCTTTCCAGGAGGTATCTCCCCAGCCCCTAATTTTTTTTTAAACCTTTATTTATTTATTCGTCTGGCACAAGGTCTCATTGTGCAGCTCGGACTCATAGTGATCCTCCCGTCTCAGCCTCTGAAGCTGACAGATTACAGGCATGTGTCGCCATGCCTGGTTTGGGGCTGGCACAGCATGCATCACCAGGGATTGAACCTGTCCTTGCTCTTGCCAGGCAGGTGCTTAGACTGCCAAGCTATCTCCTCAGCCAGTTAAATGGTTTTTTAAAAAAATTCAGAGAGGGCATGGGTAGAGGCAAATAAAGTAGGTGAATTTTCACTTCTGCTCCCTACTTCCTCACTGTTACCTTTTGCTGTCCCTACCCCTGCCGTATTTCCGGGGTTCCCAGAAAGGAATCGCTCAGGCCTGCTTTTATGAAAACTAAAACTGGGAAGTGGGGAGAGAGCCCTTTTCCTCTCTGTGTGGGATGCTGTAGTCTTGGGTTACTTCCAGACACCTGAGTTTCAAGGTCTTTGTCTATATGTGACAATAATCATTTCCTGCTGGTAGGAATGGAAAGAAGGAATATGAAAATATATTAAAATAATTGAAAAGGGAAGATAATGTATAGCAGCTCAGGTACCTGTTCTCAGCTTACTTAAATTAAAAAAAAAAATTATATTCAGTAAACAGTGGTTTACAAAGCACTTTTGCATATGGAAGTCTACACTGTCATCAGAGAGGCAGAGGAAGGAGGCTGTTTTTCTCCCCATTTTGTGGTTGAGAAGACTGAGGCTTTGGTCAGGGTGACTCAGTGTCCCTGAAGGAAGGGCATAGTGGTGTGTGACAGCTTAACAAGCTTTCCCCTGTCCAGCCTTTTGGGACCTGCAGGGGAATGGAGACAGAGGCACAGTTCAGTACCAGGCACCTGAAGGCTAGGGGACTATGAGACTGGTGGGTGAGACGTGCTTTGTCCCACTGCATGCTCCAGCTTGAGCTGGTGGCTCTTTCCTGGGGACTGATGGAATCAGTGTCCCTCTTTGCCTCTTGTCCCCAGGGGAAACGGCGTCCTAGTGGAGGGAGAGCTCGTGGATGTGTCTCGGCACAGCATCATGGACGCCAATGGCAAGAAGGTCAGTTTGCAGCCTTGGCAGGGGCTCTTGTAGCCCACTCTCGCCCACTGAGGTATCCCAGCCTCACCCACCAGGCTCTGCCAGTGCCCAGATGTGATCCAGCCTCCCCTGAGAGGCTCCCAGGGCAGGTAGGAAGAGGATCAGAACATCAGCAGCCCAACAGGCTGAGCAAGTCAAGAGGGGACAGATAGAGGCCGTGCTAGGCAGCAGACATGAGGGAGGGCTTGGGTCACAGCTGAGAAGGCAGGCAGGCCCAGTATTGCACCCAGCCTGGCCTGCGTGTGCAGTCAGCCCTGCTGGCTCTGCCCTGGCCTTCAGTCTCCGTTCCTTTTGTCCCAGGGTCACGCTTTTTATCATGAGTGCTCAGAGGCAGGCCTGGCACTCCTCTTCCTGCACCAGCCAGCGAGTCTCAGCAATGGTGCTAAACTTCCGCCCCTCTTTCCAGTGCCCCTACCTTAGCTCCCTGGTCTCTGTGATTCAGCTCATCCAGATGTCCCCTCAAGGGACACAGCCTGCATTCCATGGACATAGCCTTTCCTCCCAGCTTCCAAATTTTCATGCCCTGAGATGCTGTGCCCCACCTTCCCACCTTACACACGTGTTACCAGGTGGGCACACCCATGCAGCTTGCCTGGGAGAGCCAGGTGTTGTCCCCATGGGTGCTGGCCAGGTGAGGCTGTCCTCGCACACCAGGGCCCCTCCCTACCCCTCTCCCAACCCCTCTGACCCTTTCCTTCCTGATGACTCCAGCCACCAGCTTGCAGGCTCCACTGCCTTTCTCCCTCTGGTGCGCAGTGCCATGGCCAACCCCTGCCAGAGCTCATCCCTGGCCTGGGCTTGCTTGGTTCCAGAAAGACATTGCTGAGGGTCTCACTGCTGTCCCTACACCTTTCAGAATTCCTTCTTGCTCACCAGATAAGGCCAAACTCCAGATGCCAGTTCAGCATGCCACCTGCCTTCCCTGCTCAGGATCCCATGAAGCTGCCCAGCACCCTAAGTGGCTCCCATAGGCATACAGGCCTGTGGACCCATACCTGGCTTTTCTGAGTCCTCCTACCTACGACTTTGTTCCCACACTTGCAGATCTCTCAGTTCTGTCATCCTCACCTTTCTTGTTCCCTAGGAAGTGGTCCCTGCTTCTTCAGTCTCTGGGAATATCTCTACACTCTGCTTTGAGCAGAACAACCTGCAACAGCACTTAGAGATACTTCCTGTTTTGCACAGTGTGTGCCATCGTAGCCCTGGGCCTACAACATTTCCAAAAGGGGATCACCTTGTTCCCAGGTTCCAGGGGACACTGAGGCTTGGGAGGCTGGGAATGACTTACTCCAGCTCCATCAGTACCCTTCCATGGCACCTTGGCAATGTCCACTATCTCTGGCTGTGTGGGCGGCATGGAGCTCAGTCCTGGGCCCTCCCTAGTCCTGGCCCCCTGGCATGGTGGTCCCAGAAAGGGTGGTGGGTGCTCCAGTGACACATGAATGAACATGCGTGTGAATGGGGCGTCTGGCCCCCGAGCTTGCCTTTGGAGCCAAGCTGGGATTCTGGGCAGGGTGTGAGGCTGCGAGGGCTGCAGCCAGGGCTGCTGGCTGTGTGTGTGCGCGCGCATTTTTGTGTGTGTCAGGGCTGGGTGGGGGTGACACAGGCTTCACCTGTCTCTGCAACCCAGGAGCGCTACTACGTGCTGTACTTACGGCCCAGCCGCATCCACCGCCGAAGGTTTGACCCTAAGGGGAAAGAAATCGAGCCTAACTTCAGTGCCACCAGGAAGGTGAACACGGGCTTCCTCATATCATCCTACAGTAGGTACCTGTGGCCCTCCTTCCCTTGGTAGGGCCGCCTCCCGCGCGCCCAAGTCCTAGAAAGTTGGCCTTGACGCTGGCGTTTTGGTTCTTCTCTGCCCTATGCTTGCCAGGAGACTTTCATGTTGCACCTTGACCCCGAGGGCTGGACTCACCTTCCCCACTCCTGCAATTTGCTGTGGCCTAGCAGGATTCTGCCTGGACTGGGCTTTGCATGTTTGTTTTGAGACAGGTCTTTCTATGTAGTTCAAGATGGCCTTAAACTCACTTTGTGAGGCTGCCCTTCAGCTCATAGCAGTCCTCCTGCCTCTTATCTCCCAAATGCTGGGAGTGCAATCGTGTGCCATCATGCCAGGCTGACTTTGAGCTTTTACTGTTCTGTGCAGGGCATAAGCACACTATCATGTTGGTGGTTAAGTTTCAGTTTATGAATGGTAGTGCGGGTAGCCAGAACATGCAGACCGTAGCATGCCCTACACCACCTCATTCCTCTTTCATTTTGGCTGCAGAGCAGTCTCTGTGCTGTCTGCCCTGGATGTGAAGGGCTGGGCTGAGTGGGAAGTAGTGTTTTAGTCAGTTGTGCTCTCAGCTGTTCCCTTAGTCCTGGAATCCTCAGTAAACCTGGGTCATAGGCCAGGCCTATGTCTGCACGGAGGGCCCTGCACTGGACATGTCCTCTGGCTGGTAGAGAAAGGGACAGGCCTGGGACTGCAGCCTGCAGGGCTTTATCCAGGCAGGCATAGACCAGGGGCATCTTAGAGCAGCAAGCATGGCATTCACCCTGGAGCTGAAGGCTAGGACCACTGGGACCCAGGGCTGGGAAGTGTGTCGTAGACAGGAGGAGTGGAGGGCACAGGCCCTGCCTGTCCTTGGTAGTAGGAAGCTCTGGGGGCAGGGGGGGCACTAGGCAGAGCTTGGCTGCTGGAGGAGTAAGCTGCAGAGAAGAGTGCTATAGGACCTAGAGTTACCCATGGTCCTTCTACTGGGGGACCTGGAGGTAAAGGTCTGGAACTGTAGGAGTGGGCTGGGCTGGCAG
>PVKA01049822.1:0-13043 GCA_004027165.1 Ctenomys sociabilis | reverse complement strand
TTTCTGCCAAAGTTCTGTCATTTGATTTTGTAGTGGCTGGATGAGATGAACCTTCATAAACAAATAATAATGAACTTGCATAAAAGTTAAGCTGCTTCTGGCTTTCAAACCACTGCAGAATTTTCTCAATCTTCTGGATACTGGCAGCAATAGCATCTCTTCTTAAGCTGCAGCCATTATGAAAAAACTTGGAGACTCCTATACAATAAAATCAGGATTATAATCAAATCATGAAATATCACTACTTGAAAGTAAACCCATTGTACATAAAATTCTTCAATTTCTTCCTATTGCCCCTTGCAATTTATTTGAATAGCTAGTTGTAAAATTCTAAGAACTATATAGAGATATAAAAACTTAGACCATAACCTAATTTTTGGTGCAGAACCTTTATTAGAAAACATTTATACAATAGTAGAGTATCCTCAAACAGAAATTTATTGTAGGTAGACTAGAAGTTTAGTTTTATGTATTCTCTTAAGAAATATAATTCTAAGATTTGCTTTGTTATTGTGATGGATTTAATAGTAAAATTATTTTCTTGTTAGAATCACATTTAATTGCTAATTTAAAATCCAGAGTCAAATAATAACCATTTTTAATAGTGACAATAGCCATAAACCATAATTCTACCAATTTTTATTTTTCTCAACAATACTGATTAGTTTTTCAGAAAAGTGAAGCATGTTTTTCTGAGACTAGCACTTCTCCAGGTTGACCATATTACTGAAAATTTTGACTTCTAAATGTTTTAACCTCTTAAAACTATTCTAAAATTTTATCATACTTAGAAATTTATACATACTATTTATTACATATTTACATGTATGCTTTTGAAAGTTTACTTTCAAGTAGTGATATTTCATGATTTGATTATAATCCTGATTTTATTGTATAGGAGTCTCCAAGTTTTTTCATAATGGCTGCAGCTTAAGAAGAGATGCTATTGCTGCCACATATTTATACATACTATTTGATTTCTGCTTTTAAAAGTAATATGTTCATCTGCTCTTGTACAGAAATTAAGAAATATATTTAGATAGGACCAAACAACAGCCTAAGAAAATATTTTTAAAATAGCCAACTGAACACTATTTTGCTGTTTAGTTCACAATGGACATTTGTCTAATAAAAAAAAAATCTTCTATAAACTCAGTATTATACCACAAACTCATCTTAGTAGAGAGAAAAACTATTTCCAGAGATACAGAATATGCTTCCTTTTGTACTACTAACCATCAATATTCAAAAGCATACATGTAACAGACTGCTACTTATTTGTCTTATTTTTTGGTACCAGACTTTACTTAAACCAGTTTTACACCACTTGATTATTCCCTGGGCCAAGAAGCTTAGATAGCTCAGGTATACATGAGAAGCCTCAAAAGACGCATTATATGCAATACTACATTTTACTATCTCTTTCATATTAAGAAGTATCGATATTGAGTTTAAAGGCAATCTTTAGTTTCAGCATTGACCTAGAACATTTACTTTCATGTTTAATAGTTTTAAAAAAGGACAGTGCTGCAGTTTGAATCTGCAATGTCCTCTCAGGGATGTGTTGCAAGCAAGTGTGGCGGAAGACAGGTCCATTCTGGCTCAGGCTGTAACAGAACTTTAGGGCCCTGCTCTGGCTCCCTCTCTGTGCTTCCCAACCGCCATGAAGGGAGCAGCTCTCCCACCATGATGTGCAAGGCTGCTATAGAACCAAAGCAATGGGGCCAGGCAACTAGAGACAAACTGTGAGCAAAAAACAAACACTTCTCCTCTCAGGCTTGATCATCTCAGACATCTTTTCACAGCCCCAGAAAGCACACGCGCGCGCACGCACACACACACACACACACAAATAGGAAATTAATGACAACATAAAGAAGGAACAGGGCTGGCAAGATAGCTAGGGCTGATGAGATAGCTCAGCAGACTAAGCACCTGCTTTGGCAAGCACAGGGTCCAGGTTAGATCCCCCCCCCCCCGCCACATGCCCCGCCAGCCCCGCCCCCCCAGGCGCGCTGAGCTGGCCACCAAGAGTGGGTGTGTTGGTACACACCTGTAATCCCAGCACTGAGGAAGCTAAAAACAGTAGGATTACTATAAATCCGAACTATGTAGTGAGACCCTGTAGCAAATGCATAAATGAAAATAAATAATAAATAATTCCGTGTTTCTTTTTTTTTTTTTTTTTTTTTAATGATTTACTTATTTTTCTGGGACCAGCATGACATGTGGTACTGGGGAATTGAACCTGGGTCCTTGTGCTTGTCAGGCAGGCACTTAGACTACCAAGCTATCTTCCCAGCCCAATAATAAATAATTTTAAAGAAGAGATTTGGGATCCCCTGGTTTTGCTGCTGTGAACCAGCAATTATGATTAATCCAGTTCTGTGAAACTAAGTTTCACTCTCCCACCAAAAGTTTATTATGAACTGAGTTATTATTTACAAGGAGAATTATAGGCCGGGGAAATGGCTCAGTGGAAATGCTTCCCTGGCAAGCGCAAGGGCCTGAGTTCAATCCTCAGTTTTGCCAAAAAAAAAAAAAGGAGAATTACAGCAACTTTAGAATTATTTGAACTGTGTGATAACAACAGTATGAAGTTTTAAATCCTTACCATCCTTTATAGTTTCTTTTGTTAAGCTTCTTCCAAAGTGCTGGTTCTGTGTTTCATAGCTGTCAGAATGAACATGATAAACCTGTCAAAAAAAGCAAAGACTATAAAAAAAAAAAATTCCTCAAACATATCAGTTTTAACACAGCAATGCAAGGATAGCTGAAGATAAAATCTACTGACATGATTCATTCTACCCAAGAAGCAACAAAATTTTGCTTCAATGAATGCTGAAAAGCATTTAAAAACACCCTTCTTGATGAAAATTCCTTACAAGAAGAAATATTTCCAATATAATAAAATTATCTCAATCCACCAAAAATTAGCCTTCAATTTAAAGAATAAATAAAAAGAATTTCTTTTAAAATACAGACATCTTCACTGAAAATATCCTACTACAGTATATTTATTATTTACTGTTCGGTATTACTACCAAAAGCAATTAAATGAGAAAAAGGTATCAGAGGTACCATTATTTTGAAATAAAGTAAAATTTTTGGTACATGATAGCTACATACTGGAAAATCAACAACATTGGCAGTAGCAGTTAAGTAAAAATAAGTGAAAAATAATGATAATATATCATACATATAATCCATATATATAACTAATTAGGAAATGTAATGGAAGAAAAAAATACTTTTTACAAATGAAACAAAAAAAGAATTAAGATAGAAATAAACTAGGTAAATAAAAGACCCATATGAAAACATTTCTAAGATACACACCCATGTATGTCAAGAGTCAAACCTCATGAAACACGTCATTCTGCTTAAGTTAACCTACAACTATAGTGATATTATGACAAAACCATCAACAATGTTACAGTCACATGAGCTAACCCTAAAGTTCACATGGAGCAAGGTACAATGGTATATCTCTACAGATCCACCCACACACCAGCTAACCCTAAAGCTCACGTAGAGCAGGGTGTGATGGTACATCTCTACACATCCACCCACACACAAGCTAACCCTAATGTTCACGTACAGCAGGGTACAATGGTACATCTCTACAGACTCCCACACACACACATACACATGAGCTAAAAAAGTTCACATAGAGCAGGGTACGATGGTATATCTCTACAGACCCACCCACACGAGCTAACCCTAAAGTTCACGTAGAGCAGGGTACAAAGGTACATCTCTACAGACCCCCCCCCACACACACACATGAGCTAACCCTAAAGTTCACATAGGGCAGGGTACAATGGTACATCTCTAGAGACCCACACAAACACACGAGCTAACCCTAAAGTTCACATAGAGCAGGGTACAATGGTACATCTCTACAGACCCACACACACCAGCTAACCCTAAAGTTCATGTAGAGAATGATACAATAGTACATCTCTACAGATCCACCCACGCTGGAGGCTGAGGCAAGGCAACCACTTGAGCACAGGAGTTTAAGGCCAGCCTGGGCAACATATCAAGGCCCTAACACCAAAAAAGTCAAAGAAAAGAAGGGGGCGCACTCACACAGAAAATAAGAACCAGGAAAAAACAACGTAAGATTAGAAAGGTAGGGTTAACTATCTTGTCACCAAATACTGAAACATTTTAGAATAAAACATGTATGGCAATTTAGTACCTAACAACACAACTTCAAATCAGTGGGCAAGGGCAGATTGTATATGACATGGTGTGGTCCAACAGTAATAGTCTGGATATAGGCATGCTGATACCTTACATAGTATGCTAGGATAATTCCAAATGAATAAAAGAAATACAGAAGCCCCCACTTCCAAGAACATGGGAAAAAATTAGGAATACCTAATAATTAGAAAAGATATTTCCACACTCAAATCCAGGACCTTTCACCCTAAACAGTATGTTCCAAATATCCACAGTGTTTTACCAACTAAAGAGCAAACACATACACAGAAACATGACCTGAAATTTATATGATAAATATAGGGCATATGTTTGCACTTAAGGAAAAATGATCAGAGTATTTAAAGAGTTTGTAGAAACCAAGTAAGCCCCAAATTTACCAGAAGCACAATCCTTTTCCTCTTTCTATGACAAAACAAAATGCCTTCAGGCATTGCCAAATGTCTCTCTGGAGAGCAAAATCCCCAGCTGAAAGCCACTGTACCATGTCACATTTTGCCATATTGCCTGGTAGACCACAGAAATTACAAATATGCCTCAGCTCAGCAATTCCTCTCTCAGGCTTTATCCCAAGGAGACATCAGCACATTGCTGGGAGGTGGCAGGTCTATGGCTGTGTACTGTAACAATACCTGTAATAGCAAAGTAATAGCCAGGCTGGAAACTATCGAGGGAGTTGCTTAATATGGTATAACACTGTGCCACTACCAAAAGCTTTCCAGAAACAATAGTGTTCAAAGATTTTGTAAAAGAACACATTTGTGTCAAATTTTATGTATGCTTAATATATCTCTGAAGGGATACACTGAGGGGGAGGGAATCCAAGTGATAGTATCAATAGAAAAAAGCACTTCAACACTAAAAATTACACTTGATTACAGGGCAAATTATAAGAACCATTAAGCACATCTAACACATTTTATTAAAAACTCATAATTCAAGGCCAGCCAGATAGCTCAGTAGATTAAAGCACCTGCTTAGGCAAATGCAGGGGTCGGAAGTTCGATCCCTGACCTGTCATGCCAGTCCCACCCCCAGGACGTGCTAAGATGGCGATTGAGACCAGGCATGGTGGCATGCGCCTATAATCCCAGCACTTGGGAAGCTGAAAACAGGAGAATCACTACAAGTCCAATCTGTGTTGTGAGTCCCTGTAGATCCTGCACTTAGAAAAAAAAAACTTAGAAACTCCTAATTCTGTATTACATGTGAATATTTTTAGAAGAAGATTCTAGGAATGAGAACATAGCTCAGTGGAGAGCGAATAACTTAGCATGATTTGATCTGCTGTGTCACGAACAATAAATAAAAGATGAAGGTGAACTCTAAAAGGCAAATTTGTTGTTACTGTATTATTCAGAAGTGTATCATCTGAGCCAAATTAAATATAGGAACTTAAAATTCACAAATATAGACTAACAGTTTCAGACCACTGACACTCTCTTCCTGCTTATTTCTACTTTACAAAAGCTAAAAAGAAGAGATTTTCCTTAAGAGTTGCACTCCCACCTGGAAAACATGCTCTACATGGCAAAAGCAAAAGAGAACTTTTGATTCTACCATTGGAATTGCTTCTTTTCTGTAAACTTATGTTAGGAACAAATTCAAACATCTTAAGTAAAACATGTTTCATATGAAATCAATTTATGGAAAACAAATCTGAAGTGTTACTGTCCCTCACTTTAAAAATAACAAATACAAAGAATCAATTGGTGGTACAATTGACTTTTGCAAATTAAAAGATTAGTTTCTTTCCCCTTAAATAATTAGGAACCAGTGATTAAGAGAAGGTAACTTTTCTCTAAAGGATATTCCCTTATCAAAAACCAAGTTATTCAATCAGTCAATGAATTTTATTCCAAAATACACTGGAATATCTAAAATGAAATCACCTAGTCTTGAAGTATGTCTTGGAGAAAAGCTTTCAGAAAATTTCTACAAACTGTAATTTAATTATTCTGGTAAATAAATATAATAAATCCCTATAATTTCAGGTCTTTTGCATAACAGAACTAGAAACTGAACAACCATATACACAATAGTTAACCTGGAAGGACATTATTCCAAAATACTGAGTTTCAAAGCAACCACTGATATACTAACTTTTCTTAAGTGGGATACCTTAAGGTATCATCCCAGGTACCCACTAAGGGAATACCCAATGACCTTACACTACCTCTTTTTTTTTTTCCTTTTGTATTTTAGGGAAGGGTCTACAGGGTGTTCAGAGTCTATTACTAGATTGGACTCCTAGTGATCAGCCTGTTTACTGCTTCCCAAGAGCTGAGATTACAGGTGCAGGCCACCACACCCAGTCTCAATTATCATCTCAGCACGCCCTGGAGGTGGGGCCAGCACAGCAGGCTAGGGGATTGAAACTCCTGCCCCTGCACCTGCTTGCAGGTGCTGTAGACACTTCCCTAAAATACAAAAAAGATAAACTTTCATGTATCATGTAAAGAAAGCTATAACAACTCTATAGTAACCAATCCTATTTTTGTAGTGCTAGAGACTGACTTCAGGGTCTCACTTAAGCTAATAAAGTTATGCTGGTACCACTGGGCTACACTGACCCAGTCACAGGAACTCAAATTGATCCACAGACCCAAGCTCAAGTCCTGCCAAAATCTCTGAGAAGATCAAAGTTAGAGAACCTACAATTCAAACTTTATTCCAAAGCTACATTACCCAGACACTGTGTCTGGAGAAAATGGAACCACCCATGTTTACAGAATAATATAAAATAATAAACCGTTTTGAAAAACACTGTAGGAAGAAGAAAAAAGAAAAACACTGTAGCAGCTTCATAAAAAGTTAAACATAGCATGACCATAGGATATACAGGTTTCTCACTTAGAAATCTATGAAGAAAAAAAAAATGTTCATTTATACATATACACAAATAGTCACAAAAACCTTATTAATAATGGCCAAAAGGAGAAACAACCCGAACTACACTAGTGAGTGGTTGAATAAAATGTGACACATCCATATAATAGTGCTATTTAGCAATAAAAAAGAACAAAGTACTGATATATACTACAGTACAGACGAACTTTGAAGCTATTAAGCTGACTAAAAGATACCACCACAAAACACCACATTCTGTAATGTATGATTACATTTACACAAGAGACCAAGAAGAAGCAAATCCATGGTGAAGCTTAGGTACAGGGCTGGGGGAAATGAAAGTTCTTGTATATGCAAACATTTTTTGAAGAGCTGATTTTTAAAAAGCTGGGCATGGAAGTTGAGTGGCTGATGAAGTCCAAGAGCAGCCTGAGCAACTCAGCAAGATTAACTCAAATCACAGGCTGGGGATGGTGCTCAGCATTATGGCCCTGGGTTGTCTTGAGTAGAGAAAAAAAAAGTAGTGATTGTTACCCAGCAACATGAATAGATAAAAACTAATCAACTACACACAGTTGTCCCTCATCACCAGAGAAGGCTGACTCTAGAGTCCTTGCAGGTCCCACAGTCCAAGAACGCTCAAGCCCATTAAGAAAACTATGTCTGAGCCAGGCGTGGTGGCGCATGCCTGTAATCCCAGCACTGGGAGGCTGAAGCAGGAGGATTGTTGTGAGTTCCAGACGAGCCTGAGCTACAAAGTGAGATTAAGCCAGCCTGAACTGCATAGTGAGACCCTGTCTCAAAAAAACAAACAAACAAACAAATTAATTAATTAAATTAAATAAGAAAACTATGTCTGCATAGACCCTATGCACATTTGTTCATTCACCTGCCATCCTTTAAAATCTCTCTAGATAACATACAGTATTTAATATACTAGAAATACTATAAAAATGTTTCACTTGTGTTGCTCAGGAAATAGTGGCAAGGAAAAAGTCTGTACATGTTGATATAAATGCAATTTAGAAAGCATTTCCAGACTAAAAGTGGTGAAGTAAAGATCAGCAGCAATATGAGCTCTCCAGGACCTGCCATGGGGAAACCTGGAAAACTTGGCAAAGAAAAAAAAGGAGCAGATCTCCTGGAATTTTGGGAAATGGACAGGAAAACCAGAAGTGCAGAAAAGAGGAAAACTGAGCACAAAGCAGAGAGAAGAACTGGAAAGCAAACCTTGGATCCCAGGAAAGGAACCCATAAAAACAACAAGAGGTAAGCCCAGACAGCAATTCCAGAGAGGAAGGACAAGCCAGGCTGGGTCACAAACCCTGTGAAAAGCCCAACAACCTTAGTGTAGACTGTAGAAACAGCATGGGGGAAAAACAGCCTGGAGTATTCCTCTGCAAGTGACTCCTTCCCCCTACCAGGCTGGCGTGAAGAAATCCAGTGAAGCACCCGCCATACCTCTGAGTGTTTCTCAGGAACCAAGACAGAGCAATTACAGCTCAGGATTTCTGGGGTCACCATACCAAGTGACTGATATGGACAGCCACAGAGATCCCGTCTTCCAAGCTGAAAAGCCAGGCCATGCTGTGTGGCTTCTGGATCTGCAAGTGCTAGCATTAAGTCTGGGAAGTTACCTGGCCCCACCTGTCCTACCCGATCCCTGCTGCCAACATCCAACACAAGTGCAGAGGTCTGTTTGACTTCCCCTCTGCCAGCGGGATCAGGGATAGGCTGTGCAGTGAATGGTGGGGTGAATGGTTGCCACAGCCAGGGGGAAATGGGCCCAGGGGCCTGTGGGGCAAGGTAGGAGTGCACCTCACAAATGCACAGGCTGTAGGGCTGGGCCGAGGAGCTGGAAGCTGGGGCACACAGGACAGGGAAACTGGGAGTGGGTGAGCAGTTCACAGGCGGCACTGCTGAGCAACTATGCCAGCAGAAGCTGGACAGGATTTAGCGTTCACAGCAAGCAAGTGAATCTGGAAACAAAACTGGTCTTAGTAGGAACTCACATCCCTTTCGCTCTACCTGGTGAATTCCAACACTGAAGACCCTGTAAAGAAACTACTCATTTAAACACATGGAAGAATAGAGGGCTGGCCAGATAGCTCAGCAGACTAAAGTGCCTGCTTAGGCTGAGCGCAGACACTGAGGATTGAATCCCTGGTGTACTGTGCCACCCCTGCCCCCAGGACACGATAAGCCAGTGATTGGGACTAGGTGTGGTGATGCACAACTGTAATCCCAGTGCTTGGGAGGCTGAAAACAGAAGAAATCCACTACAAGTCCAATCTATGTAGTGAGACCCTAGAGAACCTGAACCAAATACAAAAAAAAAAAAAAAAAAAAAGGACGGCTTAAAAACAGGAATACTTTGGATTTCTCTTGTTCTTCATTGTTTTTTTTAAGGTTATATTTTCTTTTCTTTTTTTTCTTTCTAGTTTTGTTTTTTCTTTTTTTCCTATTCTTCTATTTTATCTAATCCTATTAATTTTCTTTTACTCCTTAATTGGGTCCCTTATTACACTTTTCTCTCATTTTCCTTTTATTTTTCAAATTACAACAGTCAATTTTCCCCTTTACTAGTATTGCTATTAAATTATTAATCTCTACATACATAACTATGTCATAATTAGAATATTTTCTACTGTTATTGACAGCATAGTTGTTTTTCCTAGTAAATATCTATTGTCTGTCAATATCTGGTTTGTCATTGTGTCTATAAAAACAGATCTCCTAGCCGGGTGTGGGGGCGCATGCACTCAGGAGGCTGAGTCAGGAGGATTGTTGTGAGTTCAAGACCAGCCTGAGCTACAAAGTGAGCTTAAGGCCAGCCTGAACTGCACAGTGAGACCCTGTCTCAAAAAAAGACAAAAAAAAAACCCAGATCTCCTTTCTATAATGCAAGGGTAGTAGCTTTCATTGGTCCTTCTTATTTTTATTATTATTTTTTTGTATTTAGGGAAGGGTCTACAGGGTGTTCAGGTTCTCACTACTAGATCGGACTCACAGTGATCCGCCTATTTACAGTCCCCCAAGAGCTGGGATTACAGATGCACATCACACCCAGTCTCAATTGCAGTCTCAGTGCGCCCCAGCAGCAGGGCCGAAACAGCCCCTGCACCGGCTTGTAGGCATTTTAATCCACTGGGCTATTTGGCCAGCCCCTCATTGGTCCTTATGGTACGTCAATAACCAGTTCTTTGACTCTATTATTGTAACTGATTTCCATGCTATCACCACAGTGACACTGCTGTTCGTAGGAACTGATTTTTACTGTTTTGCCAAAATCTGGGTGTCTTTGTGTCATCAATAATACTTTGGTGGCCAGGGATTTAGCTCAGCAGAGCAGAGCCTGCCTAGCTAGTATGAGGTCCTGCATTTTTTTCTCATACCCAAACAAACAGTAGTATGGTTCATTTCCAGAGCAGTGGTTGCTGGGCCAATGATCTCTAAAAGAGATCATTATATTTTGGGACAGAGGCAAAGGCCTATAGCTAGACATACCCAGAGCACATCACAGGAAAGCAGACACTAAAGAGCTCTCCATACTAGCAACAAAGTCTTTCCACAACAACAGACCCCCATCCCCTGGTACGAAGAAATGAACAATCAATGAATGAGAAAACTAAGCAACAAAATGCTGCTATAAGCTTCCCAGTCCTCCACAGCTAATCCATAAGGCAACAGCAGAGAGGAAAACAAAGGCCAAATACTTGAATTATAAGAAATGAGAAAGGGGGAGACAAAAAATTCAATGAGACACTCAGCAAACTCAAAGATGACATAACCAAACAGACAACAAAGTTAATAAGGTAATCAGTGAACTTAACACAGGACAGTAATAAGGTAGTGAGCTAATAAAATATAAAACATGAGCAATCAGTGTAGCACAGAATTAGATATCATGAAAAGGCTCTAACAAAATGTAGATTAAAAGTTTCTACATTAAAAGTTTAAAATATGGGCTGCAAAAATGAGCAATGAGAAAGCAAACTATCAACCAAAAGACAGGGCTGTGTTGGCAAGCTTATACTCAAATTCAGCTTAAAAATAAAAAAAAAAAAAAACATGGAAAATGCATCCCTACACTGCTGATGACACCAAGAACAGTGACCCAAGATTAATTGAAATTAATAAAAAAACTTAGGCGGCAGTACAAGTGGCACATACAAAATAATCTGTTCACAGGAACAGCAAAAAACTTTCTACATACAGGAAAAAAGAATTTAAAATATATAAAATTTAAAAAAGGACTTAAAAGAACTTAAGTACAACACACAGAAATCAAATAGCCACAATCAGAGGACTTTTTCATCATTCATACTGGTTCCTAGAAATCCAACATATGGACAAAATCTTAAAAGCTGCTGAAGAAACTCAACAAATTACTTAAAAAGGTAAAATCAACAGAATTAAGCAGATTTCTCAGCACAGACCTTAAAGTTCAGGAGAACTTGGAGTGAAGTGTTTCAACTGTAAAACTGTTGATGGAGAAATAATGTATGTCATTCTATGAGGAAAGGTACCATAAGAAATTTATGACTATCAAAGCCAGAACTCCAAAAACTTTTCAAAGACATCTTAGAGACAATGAAGCCAAGAATGCCAAAATGTCCAAGGTTATGAATACACCAGACCAACTAAGAAGGTAAGCCAAAGGCATGACAAAAAGGAAATCAGCAATACAAAAGTAATGCAATGACGGAGTAAGTTAGTATCTTTCAATAATAATTCTCAGTGTGAACTGTTTCAACTCCCCAATCAAAAGACACAGATTAGCAGACTGGATAAAAAAAAAACAAAAAACCAAAACAATTCAATGGTATGCTATGTAGACTAAACACATTTACTCCAAAAATAAATTAATAAACTAAAAATCAAAGGACTGAAAATAATATTCCTGATGTAATAGGAGCCAAAAAGCAACCAGGAGCAGCTATCCTATTTTCAGACAAACTAGACTTCAAACCAAAACTGATCAGAACATGCCAAAGGCCACAACATATTGGTTAAGAGACCAATTCAACAGGAAGACTTAACAAATATGAATATACACACCAAATATCAGCACATAAAATTCCACAAAGTAAACATTATTGGACATGAAAGACCAGATAAACATATAGACAGACCTAAATACCCCACCATCACAAACCAATCAACTACACAAATACAAATATCAGAGTTGAACCAATTTTGAATGAATGGACTTGATATGTACATACAATGTTCCACCTAACAACAGGATATGCCAACTTCTCAGCAGCATGTGAAATTTTCTCCAAAGCAGATTACACTCTAGCCCACAAAGCATACATAAATGTAAAATAGTTAAAATTATCACTTCAAATTATCAAAGTATAGTTCAATTAAACTAGGAACTGTTGGAAAAAAACACATAAACTATGCATTAAACAAGGAGATTAAATAAAATATGCCTTCATAATAAATGAATAGGGGCAGGGCTATAGCTTAGGGGCATAAGTGCCTGCCTGCAAATGCAAGGTCTTATGTTTGATCCCAAGTACCGGAGGGCGAGGGGGGGACCTCCAATAATCAATGAGTCACAAGAGGTATCAGTTCCTAGAATCAAACAATAAGGCCAGTACAACACACCAGAACCTATGGGACACAATGAAGGCACTCCTACTAGAGAGGTTTACAGATCTCAGAAAAACAGAAAGTATCAGAATGCCCACATCAGAAAAATAGCATCCAATTTAATTTTGTTCTTCCATAGCTAATATTTTTTATGTATATAGTTTAATCATTTTTTTCTTTATAACAAGTTTTGGACAATTTCACTTTTGTGTATATTGGAATGATTTTATTTAAATTTCTTGTGCAAAAGGTTAATTTTTCTTGGAAATGTGGTATTATAAGTTGAATTAAATTCAGAAATTTTAAATCTTTAAATATTTATTGCCTATTCCTTTCTACTTTGAGAATTCTAACTATAT
>PVKA01049821.1:0-13039 GCA_004027165.1 Ctenomys sociabilis | reverse complement strand
AAGCTAGGCTCAAGGCACCAAATATCCAGGGCAGACATCAATCTACTGAGATGACTCCTGGGAAGAGTGAGGCCTGAGCACCCTGAGGCTTTCAGCTTCCTTGACCGAGGACAGGAAGGCTCAAAATGCAACAGGGTGGGGCAAGGAGGCTCATGCTTGCAATAGCAGAGCTACTCAGAGGACTGAAGAAAGGATCACAAGTTTGAGGCCAGCCTGTACTACTCAATGAAACCCCATCTCATAATAAAGTTTTTTAAAATAATGGGGATATGGCTCAGTGGTCAACTGTCACTGGTTTCAACCCAAATACCACACACATGTACAAAACCAGAACAAAAAACCCTACACTCAGATTGCATATGAAATAAAGAGTCACTGCAGTCAGTTCCAGGCTACACAAGAACCCTATAAATACGATTGAGATCACCCAAAGTTTGCTCTAGAAACTATACAATTCGTAGTAAGATATCCACCACCAATGCTAAATCAGTCCTGTTTCTTAGGAGTATATAAAGATACACACAAAAAAGTCAGCACCACATACCACTATATCACCCTAGGCAATTGGTATTTCCAAACTGAAGGATTCCAGCCATCAGGGCCCACAGCTGCAGGCTTCAGGCGAATCACAGCCCATGATGTAGCACTCCTGTTACCAGCTGTCCTGGGAGTTGCTTCCAAATCACATCAGTAGGAAACAACACAGTGTTACATTGAACGAAGACTAGGGCAACTAGGTGAGAATAGAAAGGCCTCCCTTCAGTACAAACAGACAAAATCATAAAGAGATGACAAGGATGAGCTATCTCCACCCCCAGTATTCAAGCAGATGAAAGCAAAGATGGCACATGAAAGTTCTCTCCAGAAAACAAGACCCCAAAACCAAGGAATACACTTCCCATCATTTGGAAAGGAAGACTCTGTAAAAAGCCACTCTCAAGAAGACCTCACTCAAGCAGTTTGCGCAGCTTGTAATTCACCTTCTTTCAGTCAGTTCTAAGGACTCACTGCTTTGTTCCTAAAAAGGATCCACAGAAGCACAATGCTCTTGCAAAGGAAAAACAATCAACTATAATCAGTGCTTCTTTTATTAGCTACTTTCTTAACCTATATGATACCTGGAATAAGAGACTAGGAAACTCACTTTCCCTTGTCCTTATGCCCCAAACACAACCAACTGCAAAAAGAACAAGTTTGCTAAGACCAAGTTTCTCAGAACACAGTTCTTAAAAAATCAATGAATTTCCAAAATAAGCAAGAGTCCATACTTGTTTCTTCTCTGACCCCAGGAAAGACCTACAAGGAAACCCTTGGCCACTCCCAGGTGCTGCGGCTCCACATCTCCCACCCACAGAGGGGGGCATCTTCCAGGCCTATAAGGCACTTGGGGATAGAAAGGCCTTCCTGTCGCCATCAGTTTTCATACAGTTCTGTCTGAACAGCTCCACTGATGAAGTCACAATCCATCTTTGATAACTCTAAAAGTATTTATGTTCTTATGACTTTCAGTCCCTGACTCCAGAGGATTCAATTAGACCACACAGAATATGGCAATCATCTTTTCCACACAAAAGCCAAAAAAGAACTACAAAGCAGATAATAGATTACAAGGTGTTGTTATGGTTTGTGTCTAGTTTTCCCTCAAAGCCTCATGCAGTCAAGGGGCGGCTTCTGGAATTTGTGATTGATTCTTGATCTAGTGCTAGGATTGCGGGTGTGAGTGCCCTGGAGCAGATACTCTGCATTACAATGTAAGGAGGGGAAAGAGACTAGCTAGCTTCCAGAGTTGCTGCCACTCCTCTACTCTCTGCCATGTGCCACTGGGCCTTGGAGCCAACTGAGTGTGGACTGAAACCTCCAGAAACAGTGAGCTAAATAAAACTTTCCTTACTTAATTTTGAGTGTCAGGTATCTGTCACAGCAAGGAGAGAAGAGTAACTGAGACAGGCGTTATATTCTGCAAATTGTACAAGTCCAAGTGCTATGGTTTCCATCATCTTACAACCATCCTGACAGGCAAGCCAAGGAAAACCAAGAGCCAGGGAAAGAACGAAACTGCCCCAAACTGTGTTCTAGAAAGCAGCTCCCCCGTTCCCACCGGCAAAAGAAACTTCTCATCCCTTAAAGGTTTCAGTGCATACATACCTTTCTCTCCAAATTTCATCCATTTACACTGCTGCTGTTCGCTTACTGCAGACAAGTATTTTATTTACAGACTATTCTTTGATCTAATAACTATATTTTTCACAATTCTTACTGGGTCTTTTTCTTTTTTTTTTTTTTTTTTTGGTGGAACCAGGGATTGAACTCAGGCCCTTGTGCTTGCCAGGGAAGCACTTATTCCACTGAGCCATCTCCCCGGCCCCTTACTGGGTCTTATTAGAAAGAAAATGCACAGTGATGATAATACCTGGGGCAATAAGCATCAGTGAGGAAGAAACAGCTCCCAGAGTTTACTAAGGTGAAATGACAATGGTTCCAAGGAGCAACATCCCATCCTTCCAAGCCCTTTCCCTCATGACAGGGAAAAGGATGTGAGAGAACAAATCAACAGCAGATGAGGGCCTCCCTGAACTCCCACCATCCATCTGCTCAACAGAGCTCATGGCAAGAGTTCTCCTAGGAAATGGTGGAAAGGGAAGGGCAGCTTGCAGAGGGGAAACAAAACTTGACCTTTCCTGTCACTTTCCCATTTTAAGTCTATGCACTCCAGTGACAGGCTGCTTTTCCCTCTGGTTTAGCAGACCCTACACATTCTACCCAGGAGATTTCAAATCTACACTGAAAAGAAAAAATGAAAAGTACGCTTTTTGGATCACATCAATTTTTTACCTCCATGCTTAAAAACAGAAAAAGTGCAGCATAGGTGCCAAAAGGATTTGACATCTAAAGAAAAACATCACATGCATCCCACTTCAGTTACTTTTGAGAAATTTCTGCCAATTTTAAACAGCCTGAAACTTGCTTTTACCAGATGTAGAAAGCTTTTTTTACTGCTAATCCTACCCAACCCCCCTCTGTCCAGTTTTTAAGAAAGCATAATATAATAGTGAAGCCAGTGATTCAAATATGGTTTAAAACCCTAGATTGGTTATTTAGTAACTACATAACTTCGGGCAATTTTAAGTAATCATTATTTATGCCAAAGACTAACAAACATCATTTCTGTGTGAGATGGCATGCTACATATACCCACAAAGACATATCACCTGAAAGCTAAGCCCAAAATGTATACATTAAGTCAGTAATCTTTTCATTTTAACACAAGTTTTATAACTCTTAGTAAAACAATGCAAACTCAGGAAGGTAAAGGCTCTCCTTAAGAGGATTAAACTCCTACAATGTAGAACCAGTTTTTGCTAGTAAGTATTCACAAGAAGTTTGAAAAGTTTAGCCCTCCACTGATTTTAATTTAACAATCTTTTGCCCTCTCCTTTCTTTCCATTCACATCCACTAATTTTTTTACATTTATACAACTCCACCCATACAAACTGAAGGGGAGAGGGGAGACATGTAACTGAGTAGGTCTGTGCTTTTTAAGGAGTTTCTAACAGGAAATACATTGGACCTGTCACTGTAATTTTTATTTACTCCTCCCCAAGGCTTCTAATATTCCAGAACTGGTGGTTGGGAAGAACTGATCAATATAAGTGATATCTATAGTGCTTTGTACTGTATTCTATTCCATATTACTGGATGGTTTATAATATACAACCAATAGGAATAATGCTGATGCAATAGTCCCTTATCTAAAAGATAAAGAATTCCTCTAGATATCTACTTAAAAATTTGCCATCTCCAACATCTCCTTCAAGCTTGAGCTTTAAAATTAAATGATTTTTCAAAAATTCATGAGAAAGTAAAGCAAAACTGAGAGCAAAAATACTGACTACAAGAGAAATCATCAACATTTGATAGTAGATAATTTAAGAGGGTTTCCTGACTCTTAAAGATTTTCCGAGATCAAGTGCAACACAGTGAGCAAAGTAAACAAACATCTTCAGTTCTAGTACACCCTGGACAGGAAGGTCCCCAAGCTAAGACATTCCCCAAAGCTTTGTTATTCAAAACAGATCAGCCAGATACTTTACTTTTGTATTTTGTTAGCTGGAGAGGCTCAAAATACTGTAAACAATTCTAAAAGTGCATCCAGTAACTGTGTGAAGCACAGTAAAGGCCACAACAACCAACCACCGCCCCACGGAGCCTGCAAAGTACAATCCTAAATCTACAGACTGACTTTGCAACTGGTAGGCTTAATAGGAACGCAACTCCACCATGTTGAGGAAGGGACATAACTTTTGTAAAGATTAATTCCTACCATGTGTTATTAATCAGTAGGGTAACTGAAAGCTCATGCAAAAAAATGTTATCCCAGTTGAAAAGAACTTAATTGCGTTGTTATTATTATGACTGCTACACTGGTCCCCCCCGTGTCGCTACTTCCTCCATCACCAGGAGTACTCAGGCACACACTATCACAGCTCGGAGAAAATCAGAAAACCCAGAGCCAGGAGGTAAGACCCATGTCCCTCGTGGAACAGTTTGGTTTTTTGTTTTTTTTGTTTTTTTTTAAGTAAAACGCTTGTCTCTGGAAATGGGGATCAAATATGCGCCCAGGCTGCCTTGAGAAGCAATTTAAGCTTATGCTGTTTCATTTCAGAATGTCCCATTTTGCACAATGTGGGACCAGCTGTTCGGAATCACAGACGATGCAAAGCAAGACAGGCACCGTCATCTATCTCCCCCAGTGAAACTCCAGTTTCCAGGTGGCTTGTTCTTCCCAAAAACACAACGCTAACCTGCCACCCAGAACACTACTCCCCTTACTGAATCAGCCCCTCTTAAGGCCTCAAGAAAGGCAACCCACGCAGCCCAGTCGGTGTGCTAATCTCAAGAAACCGATTTTTGCCCCAAGTCGCAAGTCGTTCCCTCGATGTTGTAAATCACATGCCAAAAACGCCCGCAGGCAGACGTCGGCTGCCTCCAACACAAAGTCTTTGCGCTGCCTAGTCATATGAGGTTTCGGGGTAACCACCAAGGAAAGGGGAAACAAGTAAGTGTGAGGACTGGGAAAGCAAGCGTCTGGTCTGGCTCACTTCCCTCCCCAACGAAGCTGGGACAAGAGAAACTGGAAGTCCAGGGACCAACTGCATTCAGACTCCGCTGGGGCGAGGGGAAAGCCGCCACACCCTCCTGAACTCACGGCTAGGCAGGCTCAACTGGGAAGGACCAGACACTCAGTCCCCGCCAGAAAGGAAGAAGGGAGTCTAGAAAAGCTTCAGAGCCTAGAAAAACGGAATGCGGGAGGACGGCCGGGCGGGCCTAGCCAGAGGGTGGAGGGCGGGGGTCGCCCGCGTCCAAAGGACAGCTCGAAACTCGTCCCCGCGGTGAGATTTAAGACCAAAGGGAACACAGAGGGTCTCTCCGCCTGGGTTTGAGACGCCCCCTCCACGCCTGCCCGGGGACCCGGGAGCCGCGCGTTTCCGGGGCGCTCCCGCACGACCAAGCTGCCCTCAAGTTCGCCTCTGCTCAGCGCCGCCGGTCACCTGCGCCCCTCTGCTGGGACCCCGCAGGCCTGGGTCCGCGCGCGCGAGGCACTGCCCGCCGCGGCTCCGCAGTGAGGGTTGTGGGGTTTTTGTTTTGTTTTAAACAAAAAGCCTCCTGGGCTCGCCCCCTCCTCCGCGGCTCGCGCACCCTTCCCTGCACACCCACGCCGCGCCTCCCCGGCACACGCGCCCCGCGAGCGCCTCTCCCGCCAGACAATGGGGCTGATCGGGCAGCCCGCCGAGCGGAGCGGACCAACCCCAGCCCCGGCCCCGGCCCGGGACCCCACGAGGGCCGAGGGCGCGGGGTCGCCGTGCGCGGACAGGAGGCCGGCAGGCGGGCCACAGTGGGTGTGGGGGTCTCCCTGCGGGACCGCACCGGGCGAGAGGAGGCCCCGGGCCCCCGCGAGGCCGCCCGCGCACTCACCAGCACTATGGCAAACCGCTCCTCCAGTTCACCCGGCTCCGGCATCGGCAGCTTCAAAGGCACGTTGTGCGCCCTGAAATCGGTCTGCTGCGAATCCACGCTCCCGGCGTTGCCCATGTCGGTGGCGCGCTGAAGACAGGGGCTACCCGGCCCCTCAGTCCGCGTCGGAAATCACAGCCGCTCCGGCGCTCGCTCCCGCCCTCCGCCGCGCCGGCGAGTGTGCAGCGCACGCCGCTCCCTAGCACTGGCGCCCGGCGCCGAGCCGCCCCCCGGCCGCCCTCATGCTCCCCGCCGCCCCAGCGCGGCCCCGGCCTCCGCTCCTCGCGAGGGGTCTGCAGGGCGCCCGGCGCCGCTCCGCATGTTGCCCCGTGCGCCGCCCCTGCCCGCGGGTGCGCCCAGCCAGCGCGCAGTCCCGCCTCCCGCCTCCCGCCTCCCGCCCGGGCAGCGCCGCCGCTGACACTCGCAGCCTGGGGCGGACTCCGAGGCGCACGCCCGGCCAGCACCTCCAGCAGACAAATGCGGCTGGCGCTGGTGGACACAATGCCCCCTCGCCGGCCCCGCCCCCGGGAGGACGGCTCCGCCCACTCGCCCGCGCGCTGCCGGGACTCGTAGTTCGGCCGCAGAGTCTGCGCCCCCACCACCACGTCCCCAGGCTGCTCCGCAAGCGGGTGCAGCCTTGGGGCTGAGGGCGCGGAGACTCCCGCGACTGGCAAGTGACTTAGCTCGCTGGGGATCTGCCTCCTTCCGACGTGACAGAGGCTATCTCATGTCCATCACACCTGACAATCAAATGAACTAAGTCAGTGAATCAATGAGTTGATGAATGTATTGCATTCTGATTTAAATTTCAGAAGATTTCTCTATTTAAAAGGATGTGGGACGGGGAAGATGGCTCAATAGACTAAGCGCTTCCCTGGCAAGCGTAAGGACTTGAGTTCAATCCCCGGTTCCCGGAAAAAGAAAGAGAAGAGAAGAGTAAATATGTAATTTATGATACATGGAATCAGTGAGTCTAGTGAGACTAGGAGCAGAATTCAATTCAAAACTCAATACCTGTCAACAGTGTAGTGGTCAACTTGTAATACCCAGCTGAACTGAATCAACTTGACTGGGTGTGGAAGGCTCACCTGAGGACTGTTGCTGACACATAAAAAGAACTGGAGAGGGCTGGCCAAATAGCTCAGTGGATTCAAGTGCCTGCAAGCAGGCACAGGAGCCAGTGGTTCCATACCTGAGCCTGCCCTGCCAGCCCCGCCCCTGGGCCTTGCTGACTGAGCATGGCACGCGCCTGTAATTCCAGTGCTTAGGAGGCTGTAAACAGGAGGATCACTACGAGTTCAATCTGGTAGTGAGACCCTGAACACCCTGACCCTTCCCTAAAAATACAAAAATAAATAAATAAAAAGAACTGGAGGGGAAGATTCTTTGTTGTTGATTCTCCTAGAGAAGCTTACCATGCTGGCTTTCCTGCTCTCTTTGTCAGCAGTTCTCAGCAGTTCTCAGGTCCTTGCTGTCAATGAGGATGGCTGTGATTCTCCCTGACCCAGTGCAGACCCTTCAGCCTGCTGGCACAGATCCTTCCTCAAAGCTGGCACAGACTTTCAAGATTATGCCACCGACCTTTGGGCCTTCCCAGGGCAGATCCTTGATACAGTCTTGCATGAGACATCATGTACTCTAGGCCCCCAGCTGGACTCGTGGGAGTCATTGTTACAGGCTCTAGGTCTTTAGCTGGATTCATACAGGACATTACATGGGATCCAGACCCTCAGCTGGATTCTTTGGGTCTCTAGTGAATGGACCAATCTTGCACACTCTTGCATTTGGCTCTGGATGAGTATTATAAAATAATCCTAGAAATTATATGTCCTACCTTATAAGTGAAAGTAGCCCACCGCCAGGTAGACAACTCTTTGACTTGTGGCTGAACTACAATTTGTCCTTTCTCAGAGTACTGGTTCTTAATCCTCTGTGAAGCCTTTTGCTAACACTGCACATACCTTGGGCTCTGTGTATTAGCAGACTTTCCCTAAGCTGAGAGCTAGAACCTACACAGGTATATTTTTAACAAGCTCCCTCAGTGATTATGATAAGCAGCTAGGGTTATCATTTTTTTTTTAAAAAATACCAACTTAAATCCTAAATAAATGCAATTTGTATTTCTAAAGTTACACTGTATCAAAAAGTTAATTACAAGTATGCTAGTGCTCTAAAAGAAAAAACAGATGCAAATACACAGCCTCAAACAAATGAAAATAAACAAGAAAGAGAGCAATTTGCTAAGGCCAGGTGAGATATTTCTGACCTACAAATGTGTCTCTTTGTTTCTAATATCTGACTTATGAAACCAGCCAACCCATCTGGGCAGAAAGGCTGGAATTCTTTTCTTAAATGAGAAAGCCTTTTTTATTATATTTATGGCTCCCTCTGGACAGATTTCTGCCAGTAAACAAGACCTTTTCTCCTCTTCAGTCTTATCACATCTAGTTTCTTTCATTATCTTAGGCTTTGAGAGAAACCAAGAACAAAATGTGCAAATCTGTGAGCCAACAGTACCTTTCTGCCACTTTGAGATTTACCATCTCTAATATTTAGTTATTATTTACCATTATTAAGACCAGAAAAAAACTCTCCACAGGGTTGTTCAATTCCTATAGGAATTTCTATCAATATCTCAGGAAACTTTTTTGTTTGAAAAAGCCTAAAGAGGGGTGGGGAGATGGCTCAGTGGAATAAGTGTGGCCCTGGCAAACACAAGGGCCTGAGTTCAATCCCTGGTTCCAAAAAACAAAAAGAAGAAGAAAGAAAAGAAGATAATAGTATAGCCCTAAAATTCTCCCACTGTGTATAATTATGTATAAATAAGACAAGTACTCTGCTAAATATAGTCACTGATAATCATGGTTCAAAACTGTGGATAGTGTCCAGAGTTGCTGAAGTTGGCTACTAGCCAATATATGTCTGTAACAGTCCATAAGTCATATATCCATCTTCCTTTATTTGAAAAATATTTACTGAGCACTTACTATGTACCAGCACTGTGGCTCTTACTCTCTGACTTCTTCAATTTTTGCATTGTACAGCCTTTTTCAACCATCAAAGGATATGTCTCAACACTCCAGGCCCCCTTGCTTCTGAATCAGTTAGGAGTGTTTTTGCCACTTGATTAGTAATAGCTTAAATAGAGCAAACTTCTCATGTCTCAAAAGTTCTAGAGAAATGTGACTGTTAATGTTTGTTCAGCACCTCAGTAAGGGTAGGGATCATATCCAGGTAATGGTTTTGTCCTCTCTAGGTGCTCCCAAAACAGCAACCAGAGGCTATGACTCAAACCTGTGTGTATTGAGGGTGGTCTCACTCTTTCTAGTGAAACTAGGAAGTGAAGACTGGCCAAGAAGTGCCAACTAACCAACTGCTCACTATTCTTCATTTTCTTTTCTATTTATGTTTTTCTTTGTTTTTTTAAAGAGAATAAAAAATAGTAAAAAAAGAATGAGAATAAATAAAGAATTTCACAAAACAATAGGAATTCAATAATGGTTGTTATACTGCATAATGTTGTCTGCAAATTAATTGTTGAGATTACCAGATAGAAGTGTGTCAAATTGGTTTAAAAAAAAAAAAAAGTTCAAAGAAATTTAAAAAGCAAAGAAAAAAGAATTTAAGTATGAAGTGCTCCTTTCAATAGACCAGCAGAAATCAGCAGTACAATGTCCAAGCTATCCTGTATATACATATACATATTTTTTTATTTCTTCTTTCATTCTTTTGTCCTTTTCCTCATCCCAATTGTTCCTTCCCATTGAAAAGATTCTTTCACTTTAACTATTGTGAAATAGTTAAACTTTCACATTTTATTTACTATTTCAGATTCTTATACTGGCAAGACAATATGATGTTTACACATGTGGGTCTGATTTATTTCTCTTATCAATATAGCCTCAAGCCAGCCAAGATAGCTCAGCAGATTAAAGGGCCTATTTAGGCAAAGCACAGTGACTGGGGTTCAATTCTCAGTGTGCCACGCCAGCCCTGCCCTTGGGGTGCACTGAGATGGCAACTGAGACTGGGCATGGTGTGCATGCCTATAATCCTAGCTCTTGGGAGGCTGTAAACAGGTGGATCACTATGAGTCAGATCTAGTAGTGAGACCCTGAACACCCTATAGACCCCTCCCTAAAATACAAAAAAAAAAAAAGGAGGAGGAATTGCCATAAGGAGCCTCTAGCCCCTTCCTTCACATTTTGTGTACTTGCACATATATATATATATATATATATATATATATATATATATATACATATATATATATTTTTTTTTTTTTCTTTTTGAGACAGGGTCTCACTGTGCAGTTCAGGCTGCCTTAAGCTCACTTTGTAGCTCAGGCTGGTCTCCAACTCACAATAATCCTCCTGCCTCAGCCCCCCCAGTGCTGGGATTACAGGCATGCGCCACCATGCCCAGCCACTTGCATATAATTTGACATTTTCATGTGACTTCATATTTTATAAAATACTTTTACTTGTTCTGTCTTATTTCCTCCACTTAATATCATATCCAAGAATCTTAGGCTCCCACTTTAGTTTTTTTTCTAGTTTGTACAACAGACATCAGGGCTAAAACTTAGAGGTTTTGCTTCACAAACCAGTGTCCCACAATAACTTTAAAAAGTAGCTGCCTGGGGGTTGGGGAGATAACTAGGAGGCCTAAGCACCTGCTTGGTAAGCATTCTCCAATACTGCGTGCCATGCCAGCCCTAAATTTGGGGTGTGCCCGGTGTGCTGGCAGCACTGGGGAGGCTGAAGTAGGAGGATTATGAGTTCAAGACCAGTCTGAGCTACAAAGTGAGCTTAAGGCCAGCCTGAATTGCACAGTGAGACCCTGTCTCAAAAAGATAAAAAAAAAAAAAAAAAATTCTGGATGTGCTGTGCTAGCCCCTGAAACTGAGCGTGGTAGTGCACCCCTGTAATCCCAGCACTGAGGAGGCTGATACAGGAAGATCACTACATGTCCCAGTTGTGTAGCGAGACTCTGTACCAAATAAATAAGATTTTTTAAAGTAGCTTTCTGCAATTATTACACTCATACTATAATATTTATCCTATGTGTCTTCTCACATAGAGAAACAGAGACTTCCGCTTTTGATCAAGATGGAATAAGATTTACAGTTCCACAGCAACCTAATGAAGAAAACAACCTGCACAAACAAAAAGGCAGGTTTGTATGAAAAAAGTGTCCCTCAAAATGCTGACCAGAAGGCAGTGAGTAAGCAGTGATCACTGGAAGGCGGGAAACACGCAGCGTGAGTTCTGGGATTCCCGCATTGAGCTGCCTAGAGAAAGACCCGGCGCTATAGGGGGAGGCCCGCTGGAGTTCTTCTGCAGGAGGCGTGGCTGGAAGCCCAGTGAACCCTAGGAGCTGATGTTTGCAGGGCAGAATTCCAGAAATGGAGAGCTGCAGGAAGCGAGATCTCCAGATAGCCATAGAGATTACATTCCAGTGACCATTTTAGTGCAGGTCACTGCACGCATGTGAAAAAAAAAAACTGAAAGCTGGTCATTTTACAATAAGCAAAAGATAGATGCATTAAGCATAAATAACAGGGCTTCAGAATACCACATGAATTCCAAGGAGAAATGCAAAAATTCACAATTACAGTCCAATTTCAACAACAATCCCTTAAAACTTTGTTAGAACAAATGAATAGGAAATCAGTAAGGGTAAAGAAAATTTCAGTAACTATCACCACTTTTATATACATACACACATACATACATACCATATATATATATATATATATATATATATATATATATATATACATATATACACATACACATGCATCCAATAACAACAACGTATGTAACTTTTCATATACACAAGATATATTTACCAAAATAGACCACATTCTGGACCATGAAACAACCTTTAATAAATTGAAATTGTCTCAAATATTACCAAATATATTCCTTTACCACAGTGGAATTAAGTTTGCAATTACAAGCAGAGAGATATTTGAACAAGTCTCAAATATGTGGGATCTAAATAATGTATTTCAAAAAAGAAACAGATGGGTCATCTAAAATATTTAAATGGGAAAGGCCGGCTAAATAGCTCAGCAGATTAAAGCATCTACAAGCAGGTGCAGGGGTGAGGAGTTCTATACCCGGACCTGCCATGCTGGCCCCACCCCCCAGGGTGTGCTGAGATAGGAATTGAGACTGGGTGTGGTGGCGTGCACCTGTAATCCAGGTACTTGGGAGGCTGAGGCAGAAGGATCACTGAGTTTGAGGACTCCCTGGGCTACAAAGTGAGTTCCAGGCCAGTCTGAACAGCTCTGTGAAATCCTATTCTAAAAGACAAAAAAAGAGAAAGAAACCCTAAGAATACTGAAAATGATAATGAGTGAATGTTTCGAACAGCTTTCTATTAATAGTTTTGGTTTTTTTGTTGTTGTTGTTTTTTCTGTACTTAGGTCAGCATCTATAGGGTCTCATTACATCTCATTACATAGATCTGACTCGTAGTAATTCTCCTGCTTTCAGCCTCCCATGTGCTGGGATTATAGGCGTGTGCCACCATGCCCAGTCTCAATCGCAGTCTCAGCATGCCCCAGGAGCGGGGGCCAGCATGACAAGCCAGGATCAAACCCAGGCTGCTGTACTCTGCCTAAGCAGGTGCTTTAGTCCGCTAAACTATCTAGCCAGCCCAATACAGTTTATAATGTGAGTTAAGTGGGTATATTTATCCCTTGAGAAACACAAACTACCAAAATTAACTCAAGAAGCAATAGATAGGGCCAAAGTAGGCCACTGAGGCCAGAAGCAGAGGACTTTGACTAATAAAGAGTTATGGTTTGTGTCTGGTTGTCCCCCACAAAGCCTCACGTAGTCATGGGGCAGATTTCTAGAGGTCATGATTAATTCATGATCCAATGCTGGGATTATGGGTGTGAGTGCTATCCCCTGCCTGGGGCTGATAGCCTATATGCAGTACAAGGCAGGGAGAGAGGCTTGCTCTCTGCCTTTGCCTCTGCCTCCACTGCCACTGCTCCTCCATTTTTAT
>PVKA01049820.1:0-13039 GCA_004027165.1 Ctenomys sociabilis | reverse complement strand
CCGTTTACATTGATGGTTATAATTGAAATGTGCTGACTTATGTTTGTCATGGTATTAACTGGAATTGTTTACTCCTTTGTAACCTGTGTTTAATTGACTGTCCTGTTTAGTGGGTTCCTTCCATTCTCTTGCAATGAGTTCTGGCCATTGTGGTCTCTCTCTAAAACCTCTTTCAGCAGCCTGCAGAGGGATGGCTTTGCCCCTTCTATTTAATTGCTTACCTTCCCTGTTGGATTCATTCTTTTGGTACCTTAGTTGATTCTTTCTAGAATACCCTTCAGAAACTTTTGGAGTGCTGGTTTTTCTGTTCATGAATTTCTTCACATATTCTTTATCATGGAAATATCAAGTTTGAAAGATAATTTTTACAGGGCACAGCAATCTGCATTTGAGATGTTTTTTATTTGCAACTTGTAATACCTCATTCCAAAATCGCTTTGATTTAATGGTTTGTGTTGCGAAGTCTGCTGTGACTCTGATAGGTTTTCCTTTATAGGTCATTTATTATTTCTTTTCTCTAGTAATTTTTAATATTCTGTTCTTGTGTTGAATTTCTGGAACATTGACTATTATATGATTTAGTGGACATTTTTAAAATGTCCTTATGCTATCTTCTGATTTTTCCATTGATTCCAATTAAACTCGTATTATTCTTCTTTCCAACATCTAGTAGCTGTTGGGTTTATTTTTCATGGTCCCTTGCTATTGTAAAGAATTATTTTGATTAGCAAATCACAGCCTTGTCCTCTAGATGTGATATTCTGTGTGCACATTGTTGATTCTGCTGCATATGGTCTCTGTAGAGTTTTTTTTTTTTTTTAATCTACTGGGTATTTGTGTGCATGTGTTTCACGGCATGCAGTTCTTTCCTGTGTTGGGCACTTATGGTAGCCCTAAGCTCCTCTTTTTAAAAATTCTGTATCTACTGTAGATTCACTAATCATTTCTTTCATTGTACACATCATCATTTCAGTTACCTGTGTGATTACTTTTGTTTTGTTTTAGTCTAGGGACTTGGACTTATTCATCTGCTTTATTACTTCCATTGGTACCATTTCATAAAATTCATCTGAAAAGCTTTGGATTTCTTCCACCTCAGTGCCCTCTGGGCCTGCTTTGGTTGAACTAGGTATGTTGGATTTTGTCTTGCTCCTGTATTTTCTCATTTTCTATTTGTTTTCTGGTTTTGAGGCTTGTAAGTTGCTTAGGCTAAGTAGCTTTATTACTGGCATCAAGACCTGTTTAGGTGATGACTACTTTCCGGAGCTGTCTTCTAGGTATATCTAGCTTTCAGCAGTTGAGTTTGGCCCAGGATTATGCCTCCTCAGTGATGAGAGGCATTACTATGGATGAGAGGTTGAAGGTTGTAATGTTTGATACATTGTGTCCATTTGAGAATTAAGAAGTTTAGAAGTTTAAGTAATTCAGCAGGGGGCCACGTCCTTATTTTGTAAACATACTGAGTTTATGGAAGGGGAGGTCAGGGAGACAGTATAAATGCCTGCCTTGGGAGTGGTAGCCTGCTTACAATATAAGAGAGGGAAAGAAGCTTGCTATTCCTTATATTGCTTTTTGCTTTTGTTGTCTTCCGCCACCTTGAAGTGTTGCCCTTGTGCCATGCTATCCAACTTAGAGGCAGCTGTCTACAGACTGAAATCTCCATACAATGTTAAACAAATCTTTCCTTCTTCAATTTTGGGTGTTCAGTATTTTGTCCTAGCAAGAGAAAAGTAATAAAGATACAGGCTGTTTGGCCCACCACCCAATTAGTTCTTCAGTATAGTACTGGATTGTAGTATGGTTTATGGCCTCCAGAAAACTTAGGCATACAAGGAATATCAGTTGATCACAACAGTGATGTCACGTTGGCTAATTTAGTCCAATCAGTAATAACTATTGTACCGAACACAACTGGAAAATGACAAATTATAATAGCTAATATTTTGCTACTTTTGATCTTAGGAACAGAATTTGTAGTTGCATGACAGGATTTAAGACAAAAAAAACTTATGTATAGCAAATATTCCCTTGATACAGAAATTGACTTCCTTTCAATGTAAAAACAGTATTTGGTCACAGTAAGATATGCTTAACTATCTATAGAGTCATAAGGATAGTTGGTATAGATATGGTAGCACGAAGAAAAAAAAAAGGAAAACAAATAGGATGTAAAAAATAAAACAGTGGTAGATGTGTAGAATGTGGCATAATTGGTGTAGGAGATCCTGTTAAGGAGTAAAGGAAAATTAGTGGTATTTGATAGCAGTAACAATGATGACCACCTAGAAGAAGGATAAATAATAGGGTGTGGAGATTAAACTAGAGGAAAAGAAAGTAAGGAAAAATAGTAATGGAACAAGGTACAAAAGAAAAACATGAGGAAAAATGGGGGTGGGGAGAGAAACGAGGGGCTACTCAAACAAATCAAAGTATTATTAAAGTGGCAAGAAAATGAGTAGTGAATCTCCAGATTGGTCTAAAAGGAAAAAATCAAAAAGCAGCAATAGGGGCATGGGGAGATGGCTCAGCAGAATGAGCGATTCCGTGGTAAACTCACTGAGTTCAGTTCCCAGGACCAGAAAAAAAAGGCAGCAATAATGGAGGAAATACCAAAAAGAAAGAAGTTTCTATGGAGCTCCAGAACACTGCTTTGTTCCCAGGTCCATAGTCTTAATCTAACAATTCGCACTCTTCTTTGCCCCTCTATGATCTATGAGTTTGTGTGGTGTGTTAGTTGATACATTCTGTCAACTTGGCTGAATCAGCTCGGCAGTTCTCAGTGTGGGGGCTCAGCCCTGGAGGTGGGCAGGGCTCAGGAATTCAGAGAAGCTTCCTGTGACCCTGCCTGGTTTCCTGCCGCCCTGCCTCACTTCCGGGGAAGAAAACCTAGTCTTCAGAGGAGCTTGACCTTCCAGCCGCACGAGTTTCGAGGAGCTCCGATCTTGGTGGAGCACCGGTCTTCGCAGTCAGCGTAGAAAGAAGAGAGGCTTGATAGTCACTGCAGCTAGTGCTCCTCCTCTGCTATTCAACATTTTCTGCCACCATGAACTGCTGCCCCTCTGCCTTGGAGCCAGCGGAATATGGACTGAACCCTCCAGTAACCGTGAGCTACATAAACTTTTCCTTCCTTCACTTAGAGTGTCGGGTATTTGTCCCAGCAACGAGTAAAAAATAACTAAGACATATGTCGTTTATTCAGTTCAAGGGGACCTCTCTCTGTAGTCCCATTTGTAGCAGCTTTTCAAGCTGGGTATCAGGACCAGGGATAGTGTGGGGCCTTGATTCTCGGGCTTTCACTTTGGATTATTTATTTTATTTTACTTTTTTGGCAGAACCAGGGATTGAATTCAGGCCCTTGCACTTGCCAGGCAAGCACTTATCCTACTGAGCCATCTCCCTAACCATGTGGATTTCTTCTGACTAGGGATCAATGCTGGTGGTTACCTGATGTAACTTCCGGTGTCTGTTGGACAGGCTTCTGATATCCTATGGAGAGTCTTGTGGGTACTCAGAGGAGAAACAGATATGCTCAGGACTGACATGGATAAGTTTCCATAAGCCCAGTAAGGACACAGCATTCTGAGTGGTTTCTCACAGGGACCTAGAGTACAGCACAGACTGGGCAGTCCTGAGCCCTTGCTGCTTACCAGGCAGAAGGCTGGCCTACCGTGTTAGGCAGGGACTGTTTCAGGGCTCTGGCTGAGTGCAAGGTAGAGGTTCTGCTGTGGCCAGGTGTTTGGAGCACTCCGTGTAAACTGGCGTTTCCTGGGAATGGGTGCTAGATGTCAGACAGTGTTGGAGCAGGGAGTCAAACTCAACCAGTATTAGGGAATGTTTGAGTGTGCTTGGGATAAACTGCAGGCTCCTAGTGATGACTCAGTTGTGTTTGGGGGCAAAATTATAAAGTCTCTCAACATCGTCAGGAGTTGCTTGTTTATCAACTCAGAGTCTGAGAAGGAGTAGGCTGATGCGTGTCTGGAAATGGATCCTTGGTCTCACCCCTGGTGTGTACCAGCGAAAATACTGGTAGGCTGTGGCGCCACCAGTGTGGAGAAGCACCAATGAGGTCAAGGAGCGGCGTACCCCATATCTATCCTGTGTGGCTTTATTTTGCTGCTACTTGGATCCTGGCAGCTACTTGGGAACTCTTTAAAAAAATCTGTTTTGTTTTTAATTAAACTTGTTTTTGATACTGGGTAGCGTTGGCATGTAGTACCGCGATCAAACTCGGGACTTTCACTTGCCAGGCAGGTGCTTAGAGCAGAGAGAGACCCCAGCCCTACTTGGGGTCTTTTCAAACTGACAGTTCCCATGCTGGGTGTGGGCTGAGGTGCCACAGTCGGTCTTGTGAGACTGCTTTACCTCTTTTAAACTTCCATGTATATGTTTTGTTTGATCTTCACATCTCTTCTTTCAAACTCATTTTTGTAACAAGGTGCATGTTGTTCCTCTCCTTCCAAATACCTATGCTTTTAGTTGATTTTCTCAGAGTCTGTTCAATGTGAGTGATGCTGCCTCTATTCAGCCATGTTGGATTTAGGTCTATTAATTCTAACAGAATTGCAAAATTGTCCTATTCTGTTTATTTTTCATTTATTAATTTTATAAAAGTATTTTGATATGCTTCTTATCTACTCTGTGGTAACCTGGTAAGTGACACAGTTGATATAGAAAAGATAGAATAACTGCTGAAGTTTTTATCTTTATTGACATGGTTTCAATGCAATCATTTGGTTCCTCATTCATAGGTAACATTATATTTTTTGAAAATATTGTATGGTCATAGATTTCAAGATTTTGATAGCTTTAATTGCAGCTATCATTGTCTTGTAATTCAAATCTTATTAACAACTTTTCAAGATATAAAATCTTTGTCTCATACCTCCTTTCCTTGACAATTTTAAGTACTGTACAATTTTTTGTGCCATTTAAAACAATGATGTTGAAAATATGATAAAGTAATTTGTTAATTAAATCTCTTTGCCTATACATTTTCTCTGTTTTTCATTCATTTTTATAAAAACTACATTTTTTTTTCACTTTCTATTTCATATATGGCTTGGTGTGTTGCAGTAAGTCATTCTGTTTTTTTTTTTTTTTTTTTTTTTTTTTTTTTTTTTTTTTTTTTTTTTTTTTTTTTTTTTTTTTTTTTTTTTTTTTTTTTTTGGTGGTGCCAGGGATTGAACTCAGGACCTCGTGCTTGCCAGGCAAGTACTTATTCCACTGAGCTATCTTCTCAACCCTACAGTTAGTTAATTCTTGATCTCTTGGTTTGTATTTAAAATAAACTTTGATGTTAATTCCTTATTGAATTTAATCTCACTATTGTGGTTTTCTAATTCAGATCATTCAAAAATTGTATCTATTTCCCAATGACTTTGAGCTTATTTTGAGAAGATTTTTACCTGATCTGTGGAAATATTCTCATGATTTAATTTTCTGTAGGATTGTTGCATAGTTTCTTATTGTTATTTTATACTGATATTTAGCCTATATAAATTTTGCTTGATTATTTTTATAATTTTTGGTTACTTACCATTAAGTAATGTGAATTGTCCTGAACTTTTTAAGAGAACATGGAACTAACTACTGTAGCTTCACAGAGCTCCTTTTTGTATTGGTTCCACACAGCATTCAAGACTTTGGAGTTTCCCTTCTCTTGGGCCATGAAGGGACTGCAACAGGCCTTGAGTTGTGTTCAGTGGAGCAGAGCTGGAAGGATCTGAGAGCATCCCACAGGCCCAGCCAGCCCAGTTTGGTAGAGCAGAGCCAGAATGAGCTGAGCGCAGTAGACAGGCCCAGCCATTTGACTTCCAGTTTGGTAGAACTAGACCTGGTGAGCTGAGGTGTACTGCTAGCCCAGAGGGACCCAGAGTGAGGCCCAGAACTCATGGCATGGACATGACAAGAGGCAACTTGGGTGAAGTCCTCTGCCTGGAAGACTCCAGTTACATGAAGGGGAGGTACTCAGACAGATCTTTGGGGAATTAATTGAAATGAAATTTCCCAATTTATGATCAGCTTTGTTACATAGATTCAATGTTTGCTCCTATGGTCTAAAGTACAAAACTATTAATTAAAAATGTTTGTCAGGCTGGGGAGATGGCTCAGTAGAATAAGTGCTTCCCTGGCAAGCACAAGAGCCTGAGTTCAATCCCCGGTTCCACAAACAAAACAAAACAAAACAAAATGAAACAAATGTTTGTTAGTTTCAGTAGCTGCTGTTTTTTAAAATTAATTTTATTGAGAAACAAATAGCAATGAGACAGTTCCAAAGCTGATTAGTAGGACAGTTTCAATGATTAATACATTGCATATTGTTATCTTCGTAGTACATTGTACAAAATGCAGACATGATATCCTGTCCACAAACACTATTAGTACAAATCTTTCTTCACATTCAATTAAGAGAAAATAGCTGTATATTTATCCTATTTTGTATATACAGATACAAAATGGTCCTTCATTTGTATCCCCTTTTTTGTTTAGTTTTGTCAGAGGTGGGTATTCCTTTGTCATTTAAATATTGTAGGTTCATGACAATAGCTGTTATTTGTACTGCTAATTATACAACTTTAAATATAATACCATATCATACTTAACCACATATTCCCTTTTGGGTAATAATAATGGAAGGCACTTGGGTAATAACCTTACCAAAGCCCTATGGTGAAGAACAGTGGACAGTGCCAAATGAAAACAAATATCTCACTCTCAATCGATAGAGAAGGTACAATCTCGGGATACACACAAAACAAGAATCTCTGACACCAGAGGGATATCGAAGAACAGATTCTTTACAGAGAGGTTCTAATAGCAATGATGTAGCTACCTACTATGAAATGTTCACAAAAAATATTACATAAATCAAAATAAGGAGTTCTCTAAACATAAGGAATAAATAATGAAAATGAGGGTAAGGAAAAAAAAAGATATGAAAAGAAGAAGGAAGGGGAAAATCATGCAAGTATATATACAGGATAGCTGAGATGATTGTACTACTAATTCCATCTGTTCGTGGAAAACAGTAATTAATATTTAAAATTTTCACTTTGACTGTGCTAATATCTGCAGTTTGAGCAACTGCATTGAAGACAGCAACGTGCAATACAAAACCCACAGTTGAATTCCTCTCATCTCGTTCTTCTAAATTTGTAGTTTCTGATGTCTTCTCAATTATTATTATATTGTCTTTCAAATAAATTTTAAAAATAAAGTAAAAGGTTCAAGAAAAAACTTAAGGTTTATTAAAAGTAAGCATTAATGTTTCATTGTTTGTCCAATCTTGCAAACCTATATCTGTTAATCTGAGCAGGAGATTTGGCTATAAAATATGTCATTCAAAAAAGAATATCTGTACCATATATATTATTGTATGCTACTCTGTTTCTTTGTTTTTGCTTTTATTTTGTAATTTTATTTTTTTATTGAGAAACAAATATCAATGTTATAGTTTCAAAGCTGATTAATAAGACAGTCTCAATAATTAACACATTGTATGTACATTGCTATTTTCCTAGTGGTTATCCATAGTACAAGAAGCAGACAGGATATCCTGTCCAAACAGTACTAGTACAAATCTTCTCATTGAGTTAAGCAAATGTAGCTGTATATCTACCCTAACTATTCTGTATATACAAACACAAAATGGTCCTTCCATCATAGTCCCTTTTTTTGTTTAGTCCTGTCAGAGATGGGTATTCTATTGGAATTTAAATATTATAGATTCTTGAATTCAGCAATATACTACAACACAGTCCAGCAGTCCACAATAGCAGTGGGTTATCCACAAAATTTGTTGACAAAAGCCTTTTATAGCTCAGCATATTATTATGGCTTTACTTTATATACCTCATTTTAATTCTTTTCTGCTGGATGGTTATGACCAAGATAAAGCAAGACCTAAATAACAAGAAATGTATCTTTTGTATTACTCTAAAATTAAATTAAATTAAATTAAATAAAAAAAAACTTGTGGGCCTTGCAGAGTCCCTCACTTACCACTTAGGTACTTGTAACCCATCACCTGGATTTATATTTTCCCCATAGTACTTGTCACAGTACCTGCTATTATATTACAAACAATAAACTGACGAGAAAAAAAGATTATGATAATTTGAATTTTTCAGTATCTTAGTTCTTTCTCTCTCCTTTTCATATAGACTCTCTTTCCTAGATCTATCTTGTTCCTATCCTGATTGTTGCTTTTACTCCTTGAAGCTATTCCAAATTGTGAGGCCTTACCTTGGAAAAAGAGCCATGGCATATCACGTTGGAGAGTCCATAGGCTATGAGATGCTGTAGTCCCTTTGGACATTTTTGCCTGTGGCCCCTCATTTTTATTAAAATGACATTACCTTGCAGTTTCCACCAAGATTCTCAAATTCATCTCTTCTATTCTCAGGGAATCATCTTGGTCAGCTTAGTGTTCTGCTCCTCTGACACTAATATTTCTCTCTGTTTGTCTCCACAAAGACACATATCATGCAATGCTTAGCATTATTTGTGATTTTCCCTATCTGTTGTATATCGTGGTTCCAAAGGATATCTATGTATCAGTCGGATTTCTATTGTTGAGATAAAATATCTGGTACTTTCAAGTTAAAGTACAAGAAACTCAATTTGGCTTACAGTTTCAGAGATTTCAGCTGGAGGGGTACAGCAAAGGAAAACTGTTCTGATCAGCTTATGGCAACAAGAACACAGAGACTGGAGATAGGATGTGTGTGTGTGTGTGTGTGTGTGTGTGTGTGTGTGTATTTTTGGTTATGTCACAAGGGAGCTACTTCCTCTAAGCAGGCTGCATCTCCTCACAGCACAACCCATCTCTGAACACGTCAGCCTTTTGCAGGGACATGTTATATGAAACAATCACAGTTTGTCTGCTAGTCTGTTTCAAACTATTGTCTGTGAGTTTTTACTTGGGCTCTCTAGTGATTCATTTTCTGTGGAAAATTTTGAAGAGATTCAGCAATTTTGTCACGGATGTTACTGTCATCTTCCTAGTTTTTCACATTACTTCACACAATTTTTAAATCTTTGGAAGAATGAAAATGGTTTATATCAGTTTTTAAAAAATTCTACCATCATTACTCTGTTCTGGTATTACATAATAGGACAATTGTTTTCCTTTAGACCACTATTCATGTCTACAGCCAATGATGCAGAGTTAAATTTCCATTATATTATTCATCTGATTACTATTCTATATATGTGGAAAAGTACAAGCTGATGAGAGGGGCTTCTGCTGTGTGAGAACTTGATATGAATTAGAAGCCCTTAGGTCTATCAGGTAACCTTCAGGAGGAGTCTGCAGGTGTTAAGCTTACTGGATAAATGATGGTGGTCAGAAGACTGCTGAGGGAAGCACATCGTTTAAGAAAGTACTTTCCTCCTGTGAAAACTTGAGTAGTCTAACTGTTATCAACGAGACTGATTTCACCTGTAAGTTTACATGAAAATTTACTGAGGCTTTGAGGAGAGGGGTGCAAGAGTTCTGGGCTGTCCATAATAGTAGTATGTTACTGAACTATGTTGGATTATTTTGCTGAATTCACGCACCTACAATATTTAAGAGGCAAGAGAATACCCATCTCTGACAAAAGTAAACAAAAAAGGGGGATAAAAATGAAGGAGCATTTTGTACCTGTATATACAAAATACGATAGATACACAGCTACATTCTCAGTATAATAAGAAAGATTTGTACAGTGAATAACTACTATGAAGACAATATGCAGTATATTAATTACTGTAACTGTCCTATTAACCTGTTTTGAAACTGTCTCATTGCTATTTCTTTCTCAATAAAATCAATAAAAAAAAGAGTTATAGGTTGTCAGCAGAGTGGTTCTAGGGGTTATGAAAGTCTTGAAGATAATATTCTCTCTTTATAAGGAGAAATATCACTGGATTTACAGAAAGGAAAATGTCCTCTCAGACTCCCCTAGGTGTATTGTGTGGCTTATTGCTCTGCTTTTGCTGTCGGGTCTGTGTGTTTACCCTAATATATTGTATTCATATCTGCTGCTTTTAAAATTTAAATGTGACCTGTTTTTTATTAATTTATTGAGCAAAACATGCACGGAAACATTAAAAGTCCTGGTTGATTTTGAATCCACATTAAAAAGGCTGCAGTTACTTGAAGGAAGCCAAATGGCTAGGTAAAATTACAAAATCATATAGAGAATAAGTTTTACAGTATGAAAGCCTGCAGTTCAAAGTTTTAGATTTTTGTCCTTGAACTAATAATTCCCATCAGAACAAAAATACAGAATCCTGACTGTGAATTATTATTATTATCATCATCATTATCATTATTACTTATTTGGTACAGGGCCTCACTATGCAGCTTGGACCCATAGTGATCCTCCTGCTTTCAGCCTCCCCAGTGATGGGATTACAGGCCTGCACCATTATGCCCAGACTCAGTCGCTGGCTCAGCACGCCCAGGGATGGAGCCAGTATGGCATGCGGTACCTGAGATTGAACCTCGGTCCCTGCACTTGCCTAAGCAGGGGCTTAGTCCACCAAGCTATCTCACTGGCCTCTGACTGTGAATTTAAGAAGTCATTTGGGCTCATGTGTCTTTGTCAAAAGATAGAGAGGTTTTGGTATTGTGGAAGTCTTCTCTTTCCCATTTGTAACCACAAACAATCTTAAAGTCTATTAGAAAGAAACACTTATGCTATTGTTACATTTCAGATTAATGGTTTATAATTTGAATAAATTTCCAAGCTTTGGGGTATATATGGATTTTGAGGATTTGCAGAGGGACACATTCAAGTGTAAAATATTCAAACTTGAGGATTTATTTCTACTCAGGTGTTTCTTAGCATATCCTTTAAAAGCCTGTACTCATCTTTTATCTCTTCAACTTTGTTCATTCTGTTCTTTGTCAAGCAGAAACTTTTAATTTTGTTGTAATTAATATAATCAAATATTTTGCTTTATGGTTTATGCTATTCTTTTGTTTTTGGATCTGTTGCTGTCAATTAAGATATTCACCTGCATTAACTTACATCATTTCACACTTTTAATTTTCACATTTAGGCATTTCATTAAGCTCAACCTCCTATTTGCATATTATGCATAGTAGAAATATAGCTTGATATTTCTTTGCATAATGAGCCAGGTTTTCCTAAGGCCAAACAAAGAACAAACCTTTTTCCATTACTTTGTGGTGCTATTTCACATTTTAAGTTTTCATAATTTTTGTCTTTGTAGGGAATCTATTTGGTTTCACTGGCCTATTTGTTTGATTTCTGGAGTAATGTTTTATTGTATTTATTTCTATGGAATTTATGGCCATCTTAAATCTCATCTAAGTCAGTCAGGCTAAGTCCTCCATCTGCTTTTCTTTTGTGAAGTTCAATATCTATTTCTGTGCTTTTTCTTCCATCTAAATGTCACAATAAGTTTATTAAGTTTCTAAAAATAGTTGTAATTTTTCCAGTAATTATATTGAATGCACAGAATAACTGTGGAAGAATTGGCTTCTTCACAATATTAAATTGATTCAGCCTGGAACTGGAACTATCACTCTATAAATTCAGAACTTTTACAACATCTCATATTGTTCAACAATATCTGGATTGAGGTGATGTGTATTCATGTTATTGCTGTAATGAAAGGTAAATTATTTTCATTGTACCTTTTGCTTGATTACCACTGTGGTAGGAAAATAGTTGCTGATTTTTCTAAGTTGATATTGAATCAGCAATCTTGAGAGACTTCATTTTGATGAATGTGGCTTATTATTTAATTCTGGTAATATATTTTCAGTGTAGCTCATTTTGCTTTGTGCAAATGATATTGCTTTGTCTCCTGCCTTATAATTAGTGTTTTATAGCCTTAGAGCATTGACTAAGATTTGTAGCATTCATGGTGGGCATTCTAATCTTCTTCTGAAACTAAGGGTCCATGTCTGAGTTTCCTACTTACCATCCTACTGTGTATTTTGTAGGTTATAATCTTTGCAAAACTAAGAAAGCTTTATTTTAATTTTAGCTTACTTAAGCTTTATAAAATCATAAATATATGTTGAAAATTTGTTCAATTCTTCCTGAATTTGTTGGAGAAAATCATGTTTTTTCTTGAGACTATTAATGTGATAAAGAGAAATTTCGCTAATAGAACTTCTTCCCTGAGGTCGAACCTTTTTCATTTCTGGGATTCATAATACCTACTCCATCTCATTAGTTTGTAAGACACTGTTGGATTTTGTTGGCTAACATTGTAATTAAGATTATTAGATCATGTTTGTACGTATTAAAATGGGCTTATATACATTTTTTCACATTATAACTAGCTTGGGAATCTAGATAGCATAAACCTCACGAATCAGCAGAGATTATACTTTTTGTATCTACTGAAATGTCTTGTTTAGGTGGTGACTTATACCTTGAAAGTTTTATAGATTTTACCTGATAAAGAATCATTAGGGGATTTTTTTGTTTTATCTAGAAAGGTCTTTATTTGCCATTTGAATGTATGCAATATTTATTCATCTATAATGTTTATATTTCCTACAAAATTTACCCATTTAGTTGTTTCAGTTTCCAAGTTTCTGAACATGAAATTGTTTATTTTAAAGAAGTTATAATCTTGTGCTCTTTTAAACTAAATTATTCATCGTATAAAAAGACTGTCTTGGGCGGGCCACGTATCTCAGTTTGATTAAAGCACCTGCTTAGGCAGACACAGCAGCCAGGTCTCGATCCCTCCCCTACCTTGCTGCTCATTCCCCCCCCCCCCCCCCCCCCCCCCCCCCCCCCCCCGTGCGCTGCGATGGCGATTGGGACTGGGCGTTGTGGCACACGCCTGTAATCTCAGAATTTGGGAGGATTCTGAGAACACAGGCGGATCACTGAGTCTGATCTGTGTAGTGAGATCCTGCATACCCCAAAACGCAAATAGATAAAATGAAAAGACTATCTTAATATTTTCCAAGATTCGATCTTGATCTTGATCTTCTTCTCCTTTTTCTCCTTCTCTTCCCCCGCCTCCCCCACCTCCCCCGCCTCCCCCGCTTCCTCAC
>PVKA01049819.1:0-13035 GCA_004027165.1 Ctenomys sociabilis | reverse complement strand
TTTTTTCATTTTATTGAGAAACAAATAGTAATGACACAGTTTCAAAACTGATCAGTAGGACAACCCCAATAACCAATACATCGCACAATGCAGTCCTCTCAGTGGCCATCCATAGTACAAGAATCAGACCGGATATCCTGCCCAAACACTACCAGTACAAATCTCTCTTCTCACTGAACCAAGCAAAAGCAGCTGTATGTCTCCTTCAATCATTCTGCATGTGCAAATATAAAACAGTCCTTCCTTTGTATCCCTTACCTTTGGGCATGTTGGATAACTGTGTTGAGGGGTGAGGGCATTGTCTTGTGAGTCAACCTATTGCATACTATTTATGGGAATTTTGCACTTTTTTTTTTTTGCTAGAATGTTTCAGAATGTGAGTGATAGAAACATAAATAAAAGTACATATAATAAATGACAAAAGAAAGAGAATGTGTAGGATGGAAGAAAAAGTCATAAGGAAAATGAACAATGAAGATATATCAACATGACTAATAAAGATACTGTTTAATTGAAATATCCTGGCATATAAGAATATAGTAAACCTGGAAATAAAAGTTTAGAAAAGGGTATCTGTGGTGGCAATGAACCAAACACAAGGCTATGAACCTTATTAATATCAGACAGAAATGAATTTTAAGTAAAAACATTTACATGAGTCACATATCAAGTATTTTCTTTCCTAGGAATAGTATTAATTTACATGTTTCTATATTATACTTTTAATGATGTAAAGCAAGAATTGACAAAACCAGAAAGACAGACTCCACTACCATCACAGTGGAAGATTCCAGAATGTTCCTCTATGTCACCAATAAAACAAAATGACATGGAAAAGGGACCCACAAAAGAGAGAAAGAAAGCAGGGAAAGATCAGAGAAGTGATTCCCTTGCGACATGTACCAATTTTCTAAATCAAATGTCTTCATCACAAATGCACTAATAAAACAGAACTTAGAAAACAGAACAGCAAAATAATTAATGTGATGCTTATTATGAGAGTGAAATTTCAAATAACTTCTCCAGGACTTATTCATTTACATGTACCAACATGCTAACAAGAGTAAAGCATGATATCAGCAGAACTTCAGATACACACTCTAACTGATGTTTAAAAACTTTAAGAGCATTCAAAAGTAGCACTATGTGAGACTTAACAACTAAACAAAGCATATTTTACTTTTCTGTCACAAAAAATGTGATATTACCCCATGGGTATCAGGAAAAGAGTAAAGTAAGTGTCACTGTCTGATATCTGTCATCCACATTATCCCACAGGTCATCCACCTAAGTTAGAATTACTCACCTTCAGTACACAGCATAGATCTATTATTTTAACATTTTACAGAGCATAGTCTAATGCATAAAGCCTGTGTGTGAAGATAAAATAAATATTTTATTAATTGAAGATGTAAAGTCTGCCTATATGATATTCTAAACATGACTCTTTTTAAATATGAAAGGTATTCGTATGTGTTACAGCTCAAGTAAGGGTTAGTAAGTAGTACTATCTAGAAAAATAATCTTTTCATTAATCATAATATTTATGTTATGTACATTTAAAATATCCATCTCATGTAGGCACTCCATCAGCAGGTTTAGGTATATATTTCCCCCTAAAATACGGTTTTTATTAAACAAGTTATTTATTAGTTAGATGATATGTAGCTTTCATTTAGTGTCTCAGAAAAAGAAGCTCTTCATTTTGTTCCTGAAGAATAAACCAAATACATAAAGCTGATTCATTTTAGATATATCTATGTTCTCATTTTCTACATAGAAAAGCCATGCATAAACTAATGTGCTCTAATGTTCTTCCCTTCAATGTGACAGAAGATTTTTCAATTATTTTTCAAGCAATATGTGCTAAGAACAAATTGCATTTTGCTTTATTGCTCTATTTTTCTAGATATATGTATTTTCACTAATGAAGGAAGGCAAAGCATTTTTCCAGTGGCACACAGTGGTTTGATATTTGCTTGACAAGGTGCGCTGGATTAGCTAACGGTAAATGGAATGCCTCGCTGAACTGAGTCAGCTTGGTGCTGCACATGGAAGGCCAGCAGCATAGAGGAGAACGGGAGGGGAAGATGCTGTGCTGTTGACTCTCCTGGAGAAGCTTGTCATGCTGCATTTCCTGATATGAACTCAGCTGTTCTAATCTTCCTCAGGTCCTCACTGTCATTGAGGATATCTGAAGTTCTCTTAGGAGGAGCCCTGGTCCTTCTCTTGAAGGTTGCTTCCTGGCTCTACTTCAGATCCGTCAGCCTGCTAGCACAGAACCTTCATCTGCTGATGCAGATTTCTAGATTCCACCACTGACCTTTGAGCCTTCCCTGTGCAGGTTTTTGATACAGATCTGTATGAACATTGTCATGTGCTTTAGGCCTCCAACTGAACTTCTGGAGGACATTGTCCTGGGATCGAGGCCCTCAGCCTGATTCTTTGGGCCTTTAACACATGGACAGATTGCTTACAGGCAACATTTTTCAGTGACTGCTATGAAGCAACCATACAAATTATGTGTCTTGAGTTAAATCTATTCCCTTCTCAACACCGATCTCAACACATGAAAGTTAGATATAGAGTCCAGACCTTTCCCCTGAACTGATAGGTGACTACTGAACTGCCACAGGTGCAAAGCTCTTCTAGTTTATTCCCCCAATTTTTCAAATCATTGTCACTGCTTTCTTATGTTTTAACCTGTAATTAACCATACAAAGGAAATTGTACTCCACTGCTCAGCCGCCTCCTATTTAAATGTAATGTAAATCATTTGAATCACAGAAGACAAGGCTCAACCTTACCTCTTTGCTCCCCAAATCATGAGTTAAGAGTCTCAATTTTTATTCAATGGCATATGTTTGGATTACTTGCTTTTCCAACTCATGATTAAGGCTCTTATCCTTCTTTCTGAATTTTTCAGTTCTGTCTACTTAGAATATTTTTCCTCTATCACAAAACAGAGTTAGTTCATTAAATTCTTACAATTTCAGTTATATTAATTGCATGTTGATATTTCATGACTCTTCTTTATTTTGTGCTTATTATACATTGCATAAGTAAATTATTTCACACATAATATATCAACTTCTATGGGAATATAATCATCTTGAATATAATAATTCATCTTATCTGCATTTGTGTTTGCATTTAATTTGGCATCTCCACCACATAGAATAGTGCACCTGTGCGTGGTTGTTATTTGCTGAGTGGAATTCTACTGTTTGAAGTGAGGGCTGTGGCTGTAATGTGTATGGCCCTCTGATATTCATATATTGGGACCTGATATCTGATGTGGGGATATTGAGATGCATGAGAGAAATGATAAAGCCTAGAGGGCACTGACCTCCTGAATGAATTACTAGTTTATATAAGAGTTATAAAGGATGTCCAGGTGCCTTTTGTGGTGCCGTCCACTCAACCATTCACAGACACAAGCATAAAGAGTCATCCTAGATACAGAAAGCAGCCATCACCAGAGAATGACTTGGACTTTTTCAAGTAATGAATTTGGACTTTCCAGGCCCTAGATTTGCCAGGCTTAAGATTCTGTTTTTTATGCATTTCATAGGCTTAGATCTTTTGTTATAGTACAAGCAAAGTAGCAGAGTTTTCATTTTCCTATTCCTTGTAAAAATTACCACAATTATCATCTAATTAATATTTCTACTTGTCATTTTTATTTCATTCCATCAATTTCCACTAGGAATTCACATTTATATAAACATTCACTCAGAGGCCTTCACAAATGCAAACATAGATAGGAAGAAAATCCCCAGGATACTCTGAGCAGGAAAAAGAAACTCAACCTGGAATTTTTGTTCTTTTCAAAATAATACTTGTGCATTCTATAGGAGATTTTGCTATGCAAATGGGAGTTCAACCCACATATTGGAAACACTGTATGAAAATAGGTGATACTTCATAAGCACAGAGTCTCTTTTCAGATTTACTTGGCTGGTTTGTCTATATATCTATAAGTGAAATTGATAAAGGTGTTAGGAAACTTGTGGCAAAGCCAGCCCTACCACTGGAATATGAATGCTTTAAAAGATAAATCAGTTACATTGTCTGTATTGTAAAATCAGAGAAATAAATTTATGTAATTTGAATGTTGTATTCAACAATTATTGACCATAAGTTGGGTAATAACAAAGCACTGATCTGACAATTTGGTGAAGGACCAGTAACACAGAATGAACACAGAAGAAGGGCTAAATGCAGGCTGCATGGCATGATTTCTGAAATCATAAACCTCTAGGTGACAAGCAGGAAAGTTACAAGCAGCCTGATGAAATATAAATGTTCATGGTTCAGTGTGATTGTTTTTAGACACTGAGGAATGTTCAAAGTACACAGACTTGTTTTCTGTTTCCAATTGTGATTTACAAAGGATTTAGCAACGCTAGAGCAAATATTGCTTAAGTATATTGAATGCTAATTAATGTAGGGTCTTTAAAAGTTAATTATTTTATAATGAGAATGGCAACAATGTATCTCAATCACAAATAAAATATGGGAGTTGATTTCAATGGCAAGTCTAAGTGTCAACAATGTGAAGATAAAATTGTAAAATATGCCACACCATATCCTAATATATTATAGATAGCTATATAAAATCTTTCCTCAGTATCCATGAAGGTTTCATTTTAGGAGCCCTTAAGAATGAAAATCTTTCAATACTTATGCTTTTAATTAAAATGAAATTGAGGGCGGAGAGAGAGTTCAGCAGTCTAAGCACCTGCCTCCCACATGCAAGGACCTGTGGCAGGGTCCCCATATGGCACACCATGCATGTCCCACAACCAGGTGTGGTAGTGCATGCCTGTAATCCCAGTGCTGGCGAGGCTCAAGTCAGGAAGATGTTTCAAGTACTGTGACCATGATTTAAAGTGCTGTAGATAGCCTTCATAAGGATGCTATGTCTCTAAACTAAATAATAAGACAAGTTACAATTTAAGCCTAAGACTTCAGTTTAGAACTGGAACCTTTTTACCCTTACAGATTACGACATGCAGCTTTGGAAGATAGTTGGCTCTTAGGGGCACTGTATTAGTAATCCGTGGATTCATTCACAAATGACTTCAGTGAGTGTCATTTTGTCAGAAGATGGAGCTCATTCCTCTAGACCTTTCCACCATGCCACCACCCGCGAATGTAGGCTATGTGGCATTCTGATTTATAGGAAGAAATAATACATATTTAATCCTATTTCCTGGCACATAGCTCCCAGTACTGATAAAAATGCTGCTACTTAGGTGATCCGTGGTAACCTCAGTATGGAGGATGACACCAGAAATCCAACTATGTGGTTAGTTACAGAATATTCAGCCATCTCTCTATAGTGCAGAATAGAGAGCACAGGGCTCTTTACCTACATACTTGACATATCTCTTTCACCTCTGTGCACTTCATTTCTAAGGAGCATTATTGACATTTTTGGTCACATGCCACCAATTTTGTTGGTATGTACATTTCTGCAACCACAATTGGTTACACTTACTTCCCTCAATCAGGAATCTTACGTGGAGACATCATGGCTGTCTTGCTGTTAAAAATCTTCATATAGAGTTTAGGGGTCTGCAGTAGACGAGGGCACTGGGAAGTCAACAGGAGACTCCGCTGCTTAGATACTTCAGATTTCAAACATAAAATCATTAGGAATAAAACAGATATAACTATTGTGAAGATTTTCATGACATTGCATTTGTAGTACAACAATGAACAGCTATTAAAATTTAATGAGGAGACGAGTGTGGTGGTGGACACCTGTAATCCCAGCACTTGGGAAGTTGAGGCAGGAGGATCATTGTGAGTTGAGATCAGCCTGGGCTACAAAGTGAACTCAAGGCAGGCCTGAAATGCTTTAGCGAGACCCTGTCTCAAAAGATAAGGAGGAGGAGGAGGAGAAAGAGGAGGAGGAGGAAGAGGAGGAGGAGGAGAAAAGAAGAAGAAGAGGAAGAGGAAGAAGAAGAAGAAGAAGAAGAAGAAAGAAGAATTAGATATATTTTTCATAATTTTTGTTTTCACTTCCAACAGTGAATTCTCACCACACATCAGAATGTAAAGGCTCACTGGACACAGAGCCCAGCACAATGTAGAGCATAGATCATGAACAGAAGCTTGTGTTAGAAAGGCCTCTTGACACTTGAAACTCCTATAGTAACTTAAAGAGCTCTGATAAGGCTCAGCTGGAAACTGGACACCTGAGTTAAGTGAGTAGGACTGTGACAGTCACAGGGCAGTTGTACATACTTAACAAGAGAGTTGAGGCAAAGAGTTGGTGACCAGTGTTCTGAAATCATGAGGGCATAAGAGTCTTCAACCCTGGAGCCTCCTCCCATTGATCAGTTAATATGGTTCTCTAAAAATGAGCCTGTCAATCTATGAGAGCTACATTTATTTAAAGAAAAGTAGCTAGACTTTTGATTACATTAGTAAATATCTGAAAGTTGTTCTAAGTGCAAAACACTAATTTCTGCTGACCTATAAATTTTGGAGGTTTTGGGCTCCCAAATTTTTCCTCTAGAAAAATGTCACTTTGGATGGCACTGCACTTATAGTCAACACTGATCTGCATCTACTCTGTACAACCTACCCACATTTCTTCATCTTTCTATATTTCTTTAAATGAAGACAGAGAATTTGAATATGTATAGGCAAACACATGGGGCTCCTTAAACTTTTGGTTCTTCTGCATGATGCCTCTAGGACTTCTTTTGTAGTCACCTTCCTCTGAAATTTTCTTTCTTGGTTATTGGAATGATAATTGACCATTGTTCTCCTTCACTATTTTCTCAACGGAATATGCTATTGTCAAGATCGCCCTGTAAGACCATTGATGTTGACTTAAAATACATACATAGTCTACAGATGGTTACTGTCATGAAACTCCTGTTTCAGAGAATGGGCTACATTTAGGGGAGAGTCTAGGAGAATATCAGCTTATCACATAGGAAATCTTGCTTTATAAAGTTTCAGGTTACTCCCTGGTGGGACCAGGTAAGGTCATTAATCCACATAACAAAAGTTTTAGAGGGGAGAAGGAAGGGGCAAAAGGTAGATCTGACAAATGTAAAGCTTTAGTATACAACGCGTCATTCCTTAAGGATTGTCTTCAAGAATGTGTGAGGAACTGAAATCCTTGCTAAGTATAGATCACAAAGGATACAGATAAGATGCCAGGTAGAGGCAGAAGCTTCAAGAGCTTAATATTTTGCACCCCAATGGATAGGTTCAAGCTTCACTAAATTATTTAGATGCTATCCTGGCAATCATTATTCTTCAACTTTTTGGTGCTAAACATGTAGTTTTTATTAATAATGTTCATCTTCTTCAACCATAGAAGAGCCGTCTTAAGATACTCAATGGAAATTTATCAGATTATCTAAGAGGACCCCATCCATATAAGATAGAATAAATTTTAATATTTGGTGAGTAGAAATTACCTGCAGAATCATCATCATATTTCCATGAATAGGATTAGGTATAGCCATCTTGGGTCATAAGTTTCAGTACTTGCTTAAATAGCATTGCATTTGTCTATATTTACAAATCTAGAGTTTAGAAATATGGAAAGTTTAACTTTAATCTGACTCAATAGACATTAACAATTCTAAATTTATTAAAATTTTATTCAAAAATAATGGAGTCACCTTTGAATGTTAAGAGTGAAAATGTGATCTTTACTGACACTGAGAACAAGTTCTTAGAGCTCTCCAAGAGTAGTTTAAACTGTAACATTTATTTACTACTAATAATTTATTATTAATACTAATAATAAATAATCCTGGTAAGCTTCAATTTTTTCTATCTTTTAAGTGCTCATAAGTGATTATTCTTTGTCCAGACCATATTCCATGTCTGTCACGAGAATTCAACAAACTAAATTGGCAGATAGGTTGATATTTGCATGTCATTTTAAACAAAAAGTAAGCTAAACTCACTATGACTGTGTCAAAGCTTGCTCCAGGTAGGATTTCCTTATTACCATGAAGAAGTTTTTTGTCGGTTGCTATAATTCTAAATTGTGGTGCTGGTCCTTCTCTTACATCCTTCCCACACTCAACATTCAGATGCTTACACTGCTGATTACTACTATCATTACTTTTGGTCTACTTTCGCGGGGGGTGTTGTTGCTGCTGCTGCTTTGTTGGCTCCATTCCTACAATTAGTGTCAATTACCAGAGCATCCTGCTACAAATTACAATTTCTAATCATAAAAACAACTTCATTGTCACTGATGAAACATTAAACTCTTTAGCCCAGAATTAAGCCCTTTTTATAAGCATACTTCCTATCTGCTCCATGAAATGCTCATAATAACTTGTAGTAATTACTTATGAGCCAGGAACTATTTTCATCACTTTAATTCAATTGGGTTTAAATTAATTTTTCATAACAACCCTTTCATGTAAGTGCTGTTATTATAACAACTGTGCAGAAAATAAAACTGAGGTTAAAGAGCCTGCTCCATGACCCTGTACAACCATTGGAATTAAGGTTCCCTTTTAGCTGGTGTGTTTAGTCTATGACAGTAACTATACTACCATGTCTTTTACCATCTTTCCTGCTTCTGAAGCCTGTTCTCCTTCATGTCTATTCCAGTCTTTTTAGGCGAGCATATTAAAATGCCACAAGCGAGGCAGCTTATACACAGCAGGCACCTATTTATCACAGATTTGTAGAGTCAGAAGTCCAAAACCAAGACTCAAAATGTTCAGGTCTGATGAGGGCTCCTAATGGCTATAAGTGGTGCCTTCTCACTATGTTCTCATGTGGTGCAAGCAGCAAAAGAGCTCCTTTAAGCCTCTTCTAAGGCCCCTGATCCCATGCATGAGGGCTCCACCCCTGTGACCCGAGGATTTCCGGAAGGGACCATATCCACGTAGCATCCCATGGAGCACTAGGTTTCAATGTAGGAATTTGGAGGAAAGTCACAGCATTTAACTCACAGCAGTGTTCTTCATGGACAAGCACTCTGCTCATTATTCTCTGCTAAATGCACCCATTGTTTGGACTCGTACTAAATATGACACTTGTCAATTCCACTGAGAATACTTTCTTTACCCTTTATCTTTCATCATCTACTATCTAAATGAATAGTAATTATTCTCTTCTTAATTATGTTAATTTTTTTTCCTTTTTATTTTTATTTTTTGATGGAACCAAGGATTAAATTTAGGCACTTGCGCTTGCCAGGGAAGCACTTGTTCCATTGAGCCATCTCCCCGGCCCTTAATGTTATTGTTTATTAAACAGTAATTATATTTTCTATCTCTTATTATCACGTAAAGATAGATTGTGCATCATATTTCTAATATGCCTTGCAGAGCCTTAGACATAAAGGGCATTTGGTATAAGGCTGACGTGCACAAATTCTCACAAACAACAGAGGTTAAAATCTACATAACTCGGCTTATGACTATATTTTATTTCTTATAAGATGAGTAAGTACATAAGAACTTCAATGTGAACTTGATATTTAAGTATAATTCTACACCTACATTTATGAACATCATAAAACAATTAGAAATTTTTACTAAAATAAGCTCATTCACAAATCAGACTTCTTTATGATTCATACATTGCTACTCACATGTATGTTCCTTTTCAAATTTTCAAATTTTAAAATTATCAGTTCACCTATTTTGTCCAACCAAATTCTGTTCCCTAAATGCATGTATCATATAAATTATATTAAAAAGGTATATAATGAACTATGTGATGTTATGTTGTTTAAATTATGTCACAAATTTTCGAGTTGACATTTTGAAGAAATTACAATCTGGGTCTGGCAAGATAATTCAGTGGTCTAAAGACCTTGACCCTGCTAAGCACAGGGACCATGGTTTGGTCCCAGGCTCCACAAGCTGCACCAGCCCTGCCCACAGGATGGGTTGAGCCAACCACAAAAAAAAGTGTGACTGAGAAATGCCTTTATATTAAATTGTTTTTTTGGCCAACCATGGTAGTGCACACCTATAATCTCCATACTTGGAAGGGAGGCTGATAGTTTGAGGCTATGGTGGGCTACATAGTGACTTCAAGTCCCGCCTAGCGTAGACTATATAGCAAGACTCTGTCAAAGAAAGGAGGGAAGGAAGGAAGAAAGAAAGTGATAGACAGAAAAGAAAGAAAGAAAGAAAGAAAGAAAGAAAGGAAGGAAGGAAGGAAGGAAGGAAGGAAGGAAGGAAGGAAGGAAGGAAGGAAGGAAAGGAAAGAAAGAAAAGAAAGAAAGAAAGCAAAAGCTTTTGAAACCTTTTTTGTCTCAGATATGTTAAACATTGAAGTTCAAGAATTCATACATAAAATTTTAGAAGAAATAAAAGTGAACATGTGGCTGTGTTGAAGGCAGAGGGTCCTGTGACCCCTATGCCAGGGCAGATATTTGTGTAAAGGGTTAATGTAAAAGTAATGTGATGAGTTAATGTAAAACTAAATGTACAAAATCACTCTGCTCAACTTTGTGACCCTGCTTCCTTGTAAGACCGCAAGGACTGATCCATCATCAGTACACTGGGGGCTCTCAGGAAACAATGCTCCAAGAAAAAATGTAAGCTGAGTAATGGTCACGCTGTCCCCAAAGGTACTGTTCTATGTTAAATAACAAATTTATTTACCAAACAGGATGCAGTTTTTACCGTGAAGAGGTGAGTACCCCTAAGGTGTTTGTCTGCTCCTGCATGAGTATGGTCAAGCCATCTGGGCCCGGTAATAAAAGGTTCATATTTAAATTTTAATTTGGACTCAGGTTTGGTTTCTTTTTTGAGAACCCATAACAATTTGATGCTAGTCCACAGGACATCAAGGAGAAAAGCAATGGAATATGGTCAGATGCTGATTTAAGGCAAAACGAAAATTAATGGGAATTCCATAAATCGTTAACCAATAGAGGTAGGTAGCATAAAGAGATATCCAGAGATTTTATTTACGGGAGTCTATTAGGAAATTATTTTCCAGGACATATGCGGGTAACTTATTTGATTACATGATTTAGCTACCTGTCTTTTAACAAGCATCATTCTCCAGCACAATTACCCCTGCACACTGTCTGAGATCCCAAGAATTGAAGACAATTCACAATCTTAACACTGAAAGAAGAGTTTGATACCATTCAGTGTGCAGTAAGAAACTAATTCATAGTTTTACATCTAGTACTATATAAAGAAGATGGGTCATGCATGCTGTTTCCACATTCCATAGTAACAGGTCTTCTCATTCTTCCTGCAAACAGTTGGATGTTCAACCCAAAGCTATTGTAACAGAGAAATAAGAATTCTTTTACTGGAGAAATAGAATTAAAAAAGCCTTGCTAACATATTTTAACAACAGACAAATGGTAAGAATAACGATTGTCTGCCTTTCTCTATAATTTGAGGCTATCAACATGCTTTTCTTCTCTGTTGGTGCATGTGCTGTCAGTCCATCGAAAATGTCTGCCAGTGATGTCTTTGTTTAATAGTCACATATAACTGACCTCAATAATCATTTCATTACATATTGTTTCTACTTTTTAAATTAGTTATGCTCATTCTGTAAGTTTCTTTTCTACTTTTCCCTAAATAATTTCCAGACATTTCATTCCTCCTTTCCTTTATTACTACTGCAAACCCTTTTCATTAAAAGAACTAAATTGACATTGTAAATGAGTTATTCAGATTTCTCTTGTCTATGCTCAACAAGTCTGGGACTGTTGAATTGCCGTAAAAGTATTTGTATCAAAACAAATACATTTGGGCCTAATTAACTCCTGTTCATTAAAAATGACCTTGTTAGAGTGAAATGGGATTAACATAGCTGCCATCTCTGAGATAGTTGTGGAAATAACAAGAAAAGATAGGATCTTATGCACACCTTTGAGTCTTGCAATCAAATGACTCAGCTAACATTAAATTTTGATATCATTAGCATAATCATCTTAATAAAATGGTCTATTTGTCCAATGTTGGAAATAGCTGTTTTCCCCTGTAAGCACTTTAATTTTATAGAGATATTTACTATCCCATGATATCAATTAACTACACTGTCTCTCAAATAATGACAAGCATGTGTGAATACAACATACAAAAACCATGACTTGCCACATATGACATACTGAATTATTCAGTATTAAATTAAAACTCATTTTTATTTTGAAAGTAAAAGAAAAATTTTGAAAGGTAATTATGGCTGCTTTGGTCCATCATTTCCTTGTTTTCAAATATCTGAGTTATTTTCAGGGCTGTGGAATGCTTGTAAATGTATCAAATCAGGCATGAAAAGCTATTGAAGTTTTTGTTGTTGTTTTGTTTTTTGGCATAACTGGAAATTGAACTCAGACTCTTGTGCTTTCCAGGAAAGCACTTATTCTACTGAGCCTTCTCCCCAGCTCCGCTATTGAAGTTTTTAAATTCAATACAAATTCCAGTGCTATTCATCTAGACTAGGTTAATAAACAAAGAAAACAATGAAGATGCAGATTTCTTGTCAACATCTACTTAGAGTTATTTTCTTTTTTTTTCTCTTTTTGAGTTCTTTTCTTTTTAATTTATTTTTTTTATTTTTATTTTTTCATTTATTTTTATTTTATTAAAATACTAATGTCAATCAGACAGTTTCAAGACACCTTAACCATACACATTCGATGAATTAATACATTGCAAACTGTTTTCATAACGTTTTGCTATTGTACAAGGTGCATACATGATATTATATTTACAGATATTATTTTAGCAGATATCTCTTATCAGTGAATTAAGAATGTAGTTGCTTACTTATCTTATTTTTTATACCTGAATTATATCAAAAATTCAATAATTATTTACCTAGTCGATGACCATAGTACTAAAAGCCGACATAATATACTGTCCAACCACCATTAGTGCAGATCTTGCCTCTCATAGAATTATGTACAAGCACAGTGTTATCTATCCCAACTGTACTGTCTAGACACACATATCATGAGTTTTTCTTTCTACACCCCTTCCTTTGTCTACACCTGTCAAAAGTGGGCACTGCATTGACATTCAACTAACTTAGGTGCTTGAACTC
>PVKA01049818.1:0-13044 GCA_004027165.1 Ctenomys sociabilis | reverse complement strand
ATAATTATTCAATCTTTGATATAATTCAGCTGTATAAAAACCTGTAAATATAATGTCATGTATGCACCTTGTACAATACCAAAGCGTTATGAAAACAGCTTGCAATGTATTATTTCATCGACTCTGTATGGTTATGGTGCTTTGAAACTGTCTGATTGACATTTGTATTTCAATAAAATAAAAATAAATGAAAAAAAAATAGATTGAATACCTATGGAAACTCCACAAACAGTAGGGAGGCTCTCTTCAGCGGCCTTCACCCCTTGGAAACAAATGATGTGCTTGCTTTTTTTACTGAATTTGTGATTAGCCTTTTCTAAAATAAATTTTATTGAGGAAAAAACTACAATGAGACAGTTTCAAGACAGGTTGGTAGGTGAGTTACAACAACTAATACACTGTGTTTTGTTGTCTTTTTAGTAGTCATTCATAGCACAAGATGCAGACATGATATCCTGTCCAAACACTATTAGTACAAATCTTTCTTCTCATTGAATTAAGAGAAAGTAGCTATATATCTATCCTAACTATTTTGTACATACAAATACAAAATGGTCCTTCATTTATATCTCTTTTTCATGGTTAGTTTTGTCAGAGATAGGTATTCCATTGCCATCCAAATATTGTAGGTGCATGAATTCAGCAAAATATTCCAATATAGTCCAGTGGTCTATAGTAGTAGTAAGTTATCCATAGGCCTGACAATGTCCGGAGCTCTTTACTCAAGCTTTCCATAGCTTAACATATTAACATGGCTTTACTTTTCATACCTCTTTTCTACACATTTCTACTGGATGGTTAAGATCAAGATAAAGCAAGACCTATATGACAAGTAATATAACTTTTGTACCTGACAAGGTCAGTCAAGTCCCCTCAGGACTTATCCTGAAACCCTGTACCATACTAGATCCTTTGTCAATGTCAGCCATGTGGATGAGTCACATGCATTGCTTGACCAATTTGCTTTCTGTGAGAGTCTGAGAGAAAGTTTCCTCTCCATGTGACTCTGCTTAGGCACATTATGGATCATCGATTACTTTCCTCTGTGGCTCCACAATCTACTTGATCAGAAAATTTGGGGCACAACTGAGTTATATGATGTTACAGTACAGGTTCTCCTATGTCCTGAGTCTTCACTGACCTTGAAAGGCTAGGCCAAAAATGTTGACTTTCCTTGAAGCCCTTCTTTTTCTCTAATTTTGGTCTGCAAAATTAGCTTGTTAACCCTCAAGAAAAGAAGCTTATTGTTACCCTACAACATATACAGTTAGGTTTAACCTCACTATCTGTCTGAATATTAAACATCTTAGGCATAACATGGAACATGTATTTTCCATCAAGTATTTATATGTTAAACTTTGAGTCTCTTCTGTTTCTGTGCAGTTGCCCCTTTTAAATTCTCACAAAAGAGTAATAATAGTTAAAGTTTTGTGTCTGGTTTTTGTTCTTTTCTTTTTTTCCTCTGCCAACAACTTTTATAGGTTATATAAAAACTCAGTAATTGCAGAAGTATTAAGAAAAAGCCTCATGAAAACTACAGCAAAAAACAGGAGAAGAGGAAGAGGTACATTTTCTCCTCCAGTCTCTTATGAAGTATCTCATTTATGGTGAATGGGCACCTCTCATGGCCTCAGTAATCGTACAATTGACCAGTCTTTGGGAATTAGATTCGTAGTGGCAACATTAGAATATTTATAATATTCTACAAGATACATGGTGTTTATGTAATTGAGATAGGCAAACATTAAATGAAACAATTGGGGAAATTTAAAATATATTGTCTGGATTTTTGAACTAAAGACCAATTGTAAAAGTATTTAAAACATGTATACAAGGAAGGCAATGATCTAGCAGTGTTTGAAAGCATTTAAAGGAGTAGGAAAAAGAATTTTAAAGTAAAATTAATAAAGAAGACATACATAGGTAATAAATCACACACAGAGATATACATGAAAATTTACATACACATATGATGTGCATCATATACATGTATGTATTCATATGTATGACATCTCAGAGAAAGGCAAAAAAGTTCTAAAGAGGGACAGCAAGACAGCTCAGATGACTAAAGCACCTGCTTAAAAAGGCTTAGGCAACTTTACGCAAGCAAAAGGGACCATGGTTTAATTCCCAGCACCACATGCCATGCCAACCTTGCCCCAAGAGCAGGCTGCACTGGCCACAAAAAGAAAAAAACTTTCTAAAGAAATAAGGGAAGAAAAAAAACAAACTGTTCTTATCTGATACAAATATAATTAATATTCCAGATAAAATAGCTCAGCAATCCTGGATAAAATGAATAAAAACAAAACAAAAATCCCACAAGATTTCTCTAGGTGGCATGTTGGTAATTTAATATAGGGTATAAATCATAATTAGAAATGAGGAAGAGATAGTTCGATTGAAATAGATCCCATTTGCTAATGAATTCATATTTTGACATCAGCCATGAGTGTCTGGAAACTAACAAAAAACTACAGAAATGAGAGGAAAGGTTGCTGTTCTCGAGTTTCCATACCTTCTTATGCTGTGTGAGAGTAGAAGAAAAGCACTGGCAAACCGGCCAGGTCTCAAAGAAGAGGTAATCCATGTTCTTTTGCTGAGAACATTACTAAAAGTCACTCTACTCAAGCAGAAAATATATCAGTATAAACAACTCAAAAGTGAAGAAGTTATGGTAATAAAGGATTGATGGTGCCCCTCTGGGCATTATATTTCTTGTCTATACTGAGTTCATTGCACTGCTTGACGCCTAGTGGAATATATGACACGTGCCAATCTCTAACTTTAATTTATTTTTTTTCATAATTTTATTGTGAAACAAATAGCAATGAAACAGTTTCAAAACCAATTAGTATGACAGTTTCAATAATTAATATGTTGTATATTGTTGTCTTACTGATTATTTATTGTACAAGATGCAGATATGATTAGAACAAATCTTTATATTCTCTGAACTAATATAGCTGTATATCTATCCTAACTATTTTGAATATAAAGGTACAAAATGATTGTTCATTTGTATCCTCTTTTTTTGAGTAGTTTTGTCAGAGATGGGTATCCCATTGCCATTTAAATATTGTAGATCCATGAATTCAGCAAAATAATTCATTATAGTCCAGTACTTCATAGTAGTGGGTTTTCTGGAGGATTGGCATTGTCAGAATTTGTTGACTTGAGTCTTTCACAGCTCAGCATGTTAATATGGCTTTACTTTTTATACTTTGTTTTTATACTTTCTGCTGGATGGTTAAGACCAAGATAAAACAAGACCTATAGAACCAGAAATTTACCATTTGTATGTGATAAGTTTAGTCTAATCCTATCAGAATTTATCCTGAAACCCTCTTCTGCAGTTTCTACTTCCTCTGTCAGAGTCAGCCATGCGGATGAGTTCATGGCCATTGCTTGACCAATTTTCTCTCTGAAAGCCTGAGAGAAAGTTTTCTCTCCATATGACTCTCCTTAGTAACACTCTACATCATTGATTGTGTTGCTCTGTTTCTCCATAATCTCCTAATCAGAAAATTTAGGACACAACTGAGTTACACGATGTTACACTACAGGTTCTCCTATGTCCTGAGACTTCACAAATTTTGAAAGGCTAGGGCCAAAATGTTGGTTGTACTTGCAGCCCTTCTTTTTCTCTAAGTTTTTGTCTGTAAACTTAGGTTGTTTCACCTCCAGAAGAGAAGCTTATTGTTATTGCCCTACAACATATTCAGTTGAGCTTAACTTCATTATCTATCTGAATATCAAACATGTTAAGCATAACACTGAACACATATTTTCCATCAACTATTGACATGTTAACCTTTAAGACTCTATAGAATATGAAAAGAAAATTAAAAATAAAAAGATATATAAAATATGAAGAAACTATTACACATTTTTACACAGAAGTTTAGAAATATAACCATGTACACAGCATTGTAGCAGGACAGTCCTGTGACTTTTTTTCTTGTCTGTTGTTTTCATTTATTACCATTTTTTTAAACAAACATGTACTTGAGAAATGGTATGAGAGAAATTGCTATGTCATGATGAGCAGTACATATTTAGAATACCAGAATGACAGGCATTCCAAGCATGACCCTACTATTACTCATTGTCAGTGTGATTACTCAGTTCACACATATCAGCATATATAGTTACTCAGGGTGAGAACCCTACCAATTAACTGCCAGTTTCATAAATCTGCTGAAGATTCTCAGAATCATTGCCTTAGCCATCTCGTGAATATAAATGTATGGCTTTGCTGCTTTCATGTTTCCCAGCTTTTCTCTTTTCCCTCTGTTGTCTAATCCTCAAGTTCTTGCTTTCCTTTTAATTGTGTTATACCTTTGTATTTTTACTTCTTCTTTTGAGTTCCTATACTAGGGAGACTATATGATATTTATACATATGGGTCTGGTTTATTTCACTAATGAGTATATCTTCAAGTGGCAATCACTGAAATATAAAGGCTTGCAGTTGATCATTCTTGATAGCTGAGTAATACTGCATTGCAGAAAAATAACCTGTTTTATCATCCATTCCTCAGGTGATGGGCATCTTGGTTGTTTCCAAGATTTGGCTATCACAAACTGTGCTGCTATAAACATAGATACATATATATCATTATGATATAATATGTTTAGTTCCTCTGGGAATATTCCCAGTAAAGTGATAGCTGGTCTGAATGGGATTTCCAGGCCCAGTTTTTTATGAGTCTCTACACTGCTTTCCTTACTTCTTGCAGCAGTCTACATTCCCACAATCAGTACCGAAGACTTCCTGTTTCTCCACAACCTCTCCAACATTGGTTGTTGGTTTATTTCTTCACAATAGCTATTCTTTCTGAGGTGAGATGATAACTCACTTTTATTTTAATTTACATTTCATGGAGGGCTAGTGATGTGGAGCATTTTTTCATATATTTATTCACTTCTATAATTTCTTCCTCTGAGAAGTGTGTGTTCATCTCAGATGCCTATTTCTGAATTGGGTCTTTAAATTTGAGCGCCCTGCTATATCTTAGTTCTTTATATATTCTAGACAGCAGAACTCTGTCTGATTACTTTTTAGTTAGGACTTTTTAAAAATATGTGGGTTGTCTTTTCACTCTGTTGACAATTTCTTTTGACATGCAGAAGCTCCTTAAGAAGAGTTGATCCCAGTTGTTGATTCATTCAAGTGCTTCCCATGTGAATATATGTTTGTTCATGAACTCTTCACCTAACCCTATGTCTTCAAGAGTTCTTCCTCCTCTCTCTTCCAGGAGATTGAGTGTTTCTGTTTTAATGTTTAGATCTTTAGTCCATTTTGACTTTAACTTAGTGCATGGTGATAGAGATGGGTCAAGTTGTAGTTTTCAGTATGTAGAAAGCCAAGTTTGCCAGCACCATTTGTTAAAGAGGCTATCTTTCTTCCAGTGAGCTTGTGTAGCCCTTTTGTTGAAGATCAGATGGCTGAGTGTGATTGTAGGTGCCTTTGCATTTTCTAATCTATTCCTGATCCTCAGGTCTATTTTGTTGCCAATACCATGTTGATATTATCACAGTGACTTTGTAGTATAATTTCAAGTCAGGAATTGTGATGCCTCCTGCTTTGTCTTTATTGGCCAAGATTGCCTTTGCTATTCTAGGTCGTTTGTGGTTCCAAATAAATTTTAGGAATGATTTCTCTATGTCTGGGAGGTATGTTGGTGGCAGTTTAATAGGGATTGCATTAAATCTGTACAGCAATTTTGGGAGTATGGCCATCTTCACGATGTTGGTTCTTCCTATCCAGGAGCATGGAGTATCTTTCCATTTTCTGAAATCCTCTATAATCTCTTTTCTTAGGGTGTTGTAAATTTCCATGAAAAGATGTTTGACTTCCTTGGTTAAGTGAATCCCAAGGTATTTCATTTTCCGTGGTGCTATTGTAAAAGGTATTGTTTCTATTGTTTACATTTCAGTGTGCTTGTTATCTGTGTAGAGGAATGCTATTGACTTTTGAGTATTGATTTTGTATCCTTCTATGCTCCTGAATTTCTGTATCAGTTCTAGTAATTTCTTTGTGGAATTTTTTGGGTCTTCCAAGTAAAGTATTATGTCATCTGCAAATACTGATAATTTAACTTCTTTTTTACCTATTCTTATTCCCTTTATTTCTCCCTCTTTTCTAATGGCTGTTGCTAAGGATTCCAAGACTATATTCAATAGGAGGGGTGATAGAGGACATCCTTGTCTTGTACCTGATTTAAGAGTAAAAGATTTCAGTTTTTCCCCATTTAGGATTATATGAGCTTTTGGGTTGTCATAGATGGCTTTTATCAAGTTAAGATAGAATCCATGTATTCCAATTTTCTGTAGGACCTTGAACATGAATGAGTATTGGACTTTGTCAAAGGCTTTCTGTGCATCCATTGAGATGATCATGTGGTTTCTAGATTTCAGTCTATTAATATAGTGTATTACATTTATAGATTTTCGAATATTGAACCATCCTTGCATCCCTGGGATGAATCCTACCTGGTCATGGTGTATGATCTTCTTGACGATTTGTTGTATTATATTTGCCAGGACTTTGTTGAGTATTTTTGCATCTATGTTCGTGAAGGAGATTGGCCTTTAGTTCTCCTTTTTGGTTGTGTCTTTCCCTGGTTTTGAAATCAGTATTATACTTGCTTCCAGAGCTGATTTTGGGAGGACTGCTTCCTTTTGAACTTCATTGAAGAGTTTGTGGAGTATGGGGATTATATCTTCTATAAACTTCTTGTAGAATTCAGCTGTGTATTCATCAGGACCTGGACTTTTCTTTGTCGGTAGGCTTTTTATTACGTTTCATATTTCGTTGGCTGTTATTGGCTTATTGAGAGTTGTTGTATATTATTGATTCAGTTTTGGTAATTTCTACCTTTCGAGGAATCTGTCCATTTCTTCTGTGTCTCCTATTCTGTGACCGTAAAGATTCTCTAAGAAATTACTGATAATCTCTTGAATTTCCATTGGGTCTGTGGTGATTGCACTCTTTTCATTCCTTATAGCTTGTACTTGAATTTTCTCTTGCCTCTTTTTGATGAGATTGGCTAGGGGTTTATCAACTTTATTTACTTTTTCAAAGAACCAACTTTTTGATTTGTGGATTCTTTGAACTGTTTTCTTCATCTCAATTGAATTAATTTCTGCTCTAATCTTTATAATTTCTTCCCATCTTTGTGCTATGGGTTTCATTTGCTCTTGTTTTTCTAGTTGTCGGAGGTGCAACATTAAGGTGCTAATTTGTTCCCTTTCCGTTTTCCTAATGTGTGAGTTTATAGCTATTATTTTCCCTCTAAGAACTGCTTTCATCGCATCCCATAAATGCCAGTAAGTTGTACTTCAATTTTCATTGAATTGTAGATATTGCTGAATTTCTTGTTGAATTTCTTCTACGACCCATTGATTGCTGAGTAGGGTGTTGTTTAGTTTCCATGAATTTAGCGGGTTTTTCTGGTTTCTTTTGTCATTTATTTCCAATTTCATTGCATTGTGGTCTGATAGTATGCATGGAATGATTTCTATTTTCTTGCATATACTTACGCATGACCTCTGGACTAGTATGTGATCTATTTTGGAAATGACCCATGTGCAGCTGACAAAAATATGTATTCAGCTGTGGTTGGGTGGAACACTCTGTATATGTCCAACAGGTCCATTTGTTCCAAGCTCTGGTTCAGTTCTGATACTTGCTTGCTAATTTTTTGTATGGTTGACCTATCTTTTTGAGGTAAGCATGTGTTAAGGTCTCTTGTTAAGAAATGTGTTCTTAGACATAAAATTTTTCATGTCCCTTGAGATTTGTCCTACATAGTTGTGTGCTCCTGTGTTTGGTGCATAGATATTAATAAGTGTTACTTCTTGCTCTTGAATTTTTCCTCTTACCAATATATAGTGTCCTTCTTTGTGTCGTTTGACCATTCTTGGTTTGAAGTTGAAACTGTGTGAGAACAGAATTGCTACTCTTGCTTTTCTCTGAGGTGTTGGTGCATGTAGTATTGTTTTCCACCCTTTGACTTTGAGCCTATGAATGTCCTTTTGAGTTAAGTGTGCTTCTTGTATACAGTATATTGTTGGACTTTGTTTCCTAATCCACTGTGCCAATCTATTTCTCTTCATTGGACAATTGAGTCTGTTTACATTGAAGGTTATAATTGAAATGTGCTCAGTAATGTTTGTCATGATAATCACCTAGGGTTGTTTACTCCTTTGTAACCTGCCTGTACTTGTCTGTCCTGTTTAGTGGGTTCCTTCCATTGTCATTCATGGAGTTCTGGTCATTGTGATCTCTCTCTAGAACATCTTTCAGCAGCCTGTGAAGGGATGGCTTTTTCATTATGAAATTCTTTAGTTGTTCTTTGTCCTGGAAGTATTTCACTTCTCCATCAAACTTGAAAGAGAGTTTTGCAGGGTATAACAGTCTGGGCTGGAATTTGTTTTCGTGTAGGACTTGAGGAACTCTCCTTGCCTTCATTGTTTGTGTAGAGAAGTCGGCTGTAATTCTTATGGGTTTTCCTTTGAATGTGACCTCCTTCTTCTCTTTAGCAGGTTTCAGTATAATATTTTTGTGTTGGATTTCTGGGATCTTAACTATTATATGTCTCGGTGTGTTTCTACTAGGGTTGAAGTTGTTTGGTGTTCTGTATACTTCAGTGACCTGAATGTTGTATTGTTTCCTCATATTTGGGAAGTTTTCTGTGATTATTTCTCCCTAAATTCTTTTTTTGTCATTTGTTTTGAGTCCTTCATTCTCATTGATACCAATTATTCTCACATTGTTCATCCTGTCATCATCTTGCAGATGATGGATTATTTTTTCCTGCATTCTCGTTGTTTTTAAGAGATCCTTTCTCACCTTTTCACTAGCTGCACCAGCATCTTCAAGATCTGAAACTCTGTCTTCACTTTCACTACACAAACAGTTGTGTAGACTCGTGATTGATATTTTTAGTTCTTCTATATCTCTTTGACTGTGTTTCATGTTTTCTATTCCTTTTCTGTATTGCTCATTCAAGGAATCCATCATATTTCTGATTTCCTCAATGTTTTTATTCATGTCTTCTTTAGAGGTAGCTATTAATTCTTTTTCTGCAGTGTTTCTTCTAAGTTGGGTTTCCTCTGTACATTTCTGGACTTGTTTCTCTATTTCAGATGGTATGATTTCAAAGAATTCTTTTTTTTCAAAGAATTCTTTTTTTGATTTCATAGCTCATTTCTTCTTTGAGTTCCTTATGATCTTTCTGTTGTTGTTTCTTTGCTTCAGATGCTGTTAATCATATATTTCAGCTGGAATAGTGCTCTCTGTACTTGTTCTGGGTGACCATAGTTTTTCCACCCAATGTTTCTGCAATTCATTCTTTATTTCACATGCTATGCACTGAGATATTTCTTTTTTAATTTGGGGAATTACTTCTCATTTTATTTCCTGTATACCTTTCTGCTGTTGTTCCTTTGCTGATGTATCTGTTAATTCATTCATTGCAGCTGAGCTAGTGTCCTCTGCCCTTAGTGGTGGACTCGAGGTCTGGGATTTTGTTTTTCCCCTTGTCTTTGTCATTTTGTATAGCACTGACCTTTGACCTTTGGTGTAGAGCTTTGGTGCAACTATAACCTTAGCTTGTTATGAGATTCAGGTGCCAGTCTATTAAGTTTGAGATTATCTAGTTATGCCTATCCTGGATCTAGCTGTTGTGTTCAGTTCCTTTCTGCTGAAGTTCCTGTGGTTCCCCTCTGTTGGTTCCCTGTTCAGGCGAGCACGAACTGAACTGGAATGCAGAACAAGTAATGAAAATTCCCACTGTCTTAGCTGGTTGGGGCAAGGATTCTCAAAATTGCGGGGTCAACTCTCCTGTGTCAGGCAGGTCACTCTCTAGGTGGGCTGGCCTGGGCTTTGGTGGGTCTTCTGGGCTCACAAAAGGATAGTGGATGATCTTATTCACTGAGTAGGCTGTACTGGGTCAGCCAGCCTGTGCTATGTCCAGGTCTACAGGCCGGAACCCGAGAAGGCTAGGAAAGGTCCCTCTGGTGCAGCGGGCCTGGAGCCCTCACTCACAGGCCAGGCTGGGCCGGGTTTCAGGCCATGGCGTGGGACTGGACACTGCTGAGAAATGTCCTTCCGGCATGGCAGGCTTGGAGTTCTCACTCCAGGCCCACCTGCACTCTGTTTGGGTCTGTGGGGTGGGGCCGGTAATCACTTGGAAATATTTGTCTGGCGCGGTGGGGCTGGAGCTCTTACTGGGACACCGGGGGTGGGGAGACAGGGAATCCCTGGGAAATATCTTTCCTGCATGGCAGGCCTGGAGATCTACACTCACTGTACTTTAATGTCAGGGACTCTGGGAAATTCCCACTCACTCAGCGGGCTTTAGGGCAGGGGATCCAGGCAGGTGCTGGTGAGTGGGTCCTGAGGTTTCAGGCCTGTCACTGGCTTGGAGGGTTTGGGGGCAGGGATCCGGGTAGTGTGTGTGGGAAGAAGCCAAAGGCTCTCCCTCCAACTCCCCACACACTCATTGATCTGGGAAGCCTGGTGAGTTGTGCAAATTCCCACTCACTGGGAGAGCTTGGGGCAGGATCCAGGAGGCTGCTGGAGTCAGGCCGGTCTCTGGCTGGGTGGCGTGGGCAGGATCGAGTAGGCTGCTGGAGTGGGCTGCGCTATCTCCGGAGGTCTCTTTGGCTGGGTGGCATGGACAGGATCGAGGAGGCTGCTGGAGTCAGCTGTGCTGTCTTGGTCCAGTGTCTGGGGCTGGCCAGATGTGCGTGGGATCCGGTTATTTCTGATCTTAGTTCCTGTGCTCCTCTCCGCAGTTTTTTTGTTTTGTTTTGTTTTTGTTTTTGTTTTTGTTTTTTGTTACTTCTGATGGTATTACTTCAGACATTTCACCTGTGTAATTTTGTCTGTTCTAGTGTCTTTTGCATTTGTTCTGAGTGGTCTTGGGGTCTGAGATTGCATTTTGCTCCTTCTCTTTGTTGTTTTGTATAGCACTGTCCTCTGACCTTTGGTGAAGATCTTTGGTGCAGTTGTAACATTAGCACTACTGAAATTTGGTTGCATATCTGTGAAGTTTGAGTTCATCTAATTGCCTCATTAGGTCTAGCTGCTGTGCTCAGCTTCCTCCTGCAGCCACCCTATGAAGTGAACCTGTTGTGCCCCTTTGGCAAGATATTCTGCTCCTGCATTATTTGGATAGTTCTGGCCCTTAGACTCTTGGAAGGTACTTGAGCTATTGAGTTTTCCTCAGGCCTGTATGTCAGGCCTCGGCTGGATGTAGATGTGTCCAGAGAGCAAGAGAGAAGGATTCACTCACAAATGGGCCTGGACTCCATACTGAGGGATCCACCAGGCAAATAGGAGTGTGGAAGCTCTTCTATACACTAGCCGAGCTTGGTCTTGGGCTGGTCCAGAGGAGTCCAAGTGGCACAGAGGAGGGTGGATGCTCTCCCACATGCTCACCGGTCCTGGAGTTGGTCTCTGTCTGGAGGGGTCCCAAGAACTGTAGTGGAGGTTCTTGCTAACATGCAAGGCCTGGGTTTGGGCTGGGTCTGGATGGGTCCAAAGAGAGTGGCAGAAGTTCTCACTCACAAGCCAGGCCTGGGCTGGGTGCAGAGGGAACAGGGGAATGGGAAGCTCTCACACACACTCGCTGAGCCTAGGCTTGGCTGGATCTGGAGGGGTCCTGAGAGCGTGGCACAATTTCTCATAGTTTTCTTATTCATGAATATGTTAAGTTTTCTATCTTCAGTCCTTATTTGGCCTCCCCAAAAAACACTTTTGTAGTTTTTTATGGAAACAGCTTGCAAAATTTTATGAAATACATACACTTTTTAATTTTCAACATATAGTATACTGTATTCTTTTGTTTTAACACACATAAATAATAGCAAATGTAGTTAAATTTAAGTTTAGTCTTATTATTTGATACCATATTTAATATTTTACTCTAATTTTTTTCTAGGCTGAAAGTTAGAATTTCAGATAATTTATTGAAAACATTATTAGCATCATGTTTAAGTCTACAAAGACCTCTCGATGCAAATTTTTGTATCTGACAAATTTTGAGAAGTTGAAGTATAATGGTGCATGTACTTCGGTGACCTACAACTAACTTAGAAGTTTAATTTGCATATATTCTGGAAGTATTGTATAATTTTGTGATTTCTAAATTATATGATTTTGGTAAGAGACTATATTTTCTGTCATTTCTATGCTCTTACATTTTCTCTCTTCTAATTTTTGACCCAAATGCAGTTGACAAAGTCATCTGTGTTCTTCTATTTTATGGGTCTAGCAATCAACTCAGCATCTCTCTTGAACATATAAGCCCTAGCAATCTTCAAGGAGTAATAGCTGCTCCCACACTTCAGCCTTCAAAATTTCATGCAAATTCACCCTCTGCACCTCTCCAGCCAGGTAACATAGGAGAAAAACTCCTTGGGTATGTAGTATCATCCTTAACACAATAATTGGCACTGGCCAATCATTACTGAGTCACTTTCTTTCTCAGCAAGAGAGTTAATTTCTTTTTTATCCATGTGGAAAAATTCAAACTATAGTTGTTTCTTAGGCACAGACAGGATTGTGTAAAACTGTAAATATGAAATCATAAAGTAAATCAGAAAAATAATCCATTTTTAGATTCATAGGAATTTACATTCAAGAAAATTATTGAAAATAATATTACCTTTTGATATATTTTTTTTGGTATCAGAAATCAAACTCAGTATTTTGTGCTTGCAGTTACTTAAGCTATTGAGCTATGTTTATGGCCCTAATGTTAATTTTTGAAAGAAACACTTTTTAAAATTAATTTATTAGAAAGAAAAAATCATCCTGTGTGTGTATAGACAGTACAGTTGGGTTAGATAACGCTGTGCTTCTACATAATTCTATGAGAGGCAAGATCTGCACTATTGGTGGTGGGACAGGTTATTATGTCGGCTTTTAGTGCTATGGTCATCCACTAGGTAGATAATTATTGAATCTTTGATATAATTCAGCTACATAAATACCTGTAAATATAATATCATGTATGCACCTTGTAAA
>PVKA01049817.1:0-13044 GCA_004027165.1 Ctenomys sociabilis | reverse complement strand
TGCTCAGCCATGCTGGCACAACGGTCACAGTAATCAGCACCAGGTCAGAGGGCATGGCCAGGGCTCCAGCCTGCAGAAATACAGAGGTGACTAATGCAACAACGTGGCCTCAGCGGCAAGGCTGCTGGCAGCCTACCAGGGCATTTCTCAAACACAACGAAGAGAAACCAGGAGCACTGATCCTGGGGTCTCCTCAGCCGGTGGACATGGAGCAACTCTTTGCTGGTGTCCAGATTTCAGGCCTGATGCCGTTTGACATTAGATATATATATTTTTTTTTTTTTTTGCAGAAAAAACATTTGGTTTAATTGAAGTGGAATTTAAATCTAAATGGTCCTCCTGAACTGAAAGGATTGAACCCTTGCCATGAGTTCCAGCTTCTGTGAAAAGGGTTTCCACCTCCTCCTTGCTGGCTTTCCGCATCCAGAGGATCTTCTCCATCATCAAACTTCTTCCTCATTTCTGGATCTGAGAGGAGATGTTAGAAAATTGGCTGAAAGAAATTACTGACTGAAAGGAGGAAGGAGCCAGCAACCCCACTGTGAGTGTGTGTTCTCGCTTCCTTCGTACTTCTCCAACAGGGCTGCATTTGCTGAAGTCACAACATACCTGCAAATTGAAGCAGTAAAATATGCTGAGGCCTGTGGTATAGAGGCCATAAGTTGATGTTAATACCCAAAGTGTCATAATACTCCCTGGTACAGGAACAGTGGATAGATGCGAGGTCTTAAAAGAATCTTGACTGGAGTCTGGAAGGCAGTATCGCCCCAGTTCCTGAATGCACAACCCAGATGAACATACTTAGAAGGGCCAAATTCTGGTGTTGGCTCCTTGGCCTGAAGGATAAGAACTATCCTATGGAGAGGGTTACTAAACTGTTTCTCCAACACCTTATGCAGATTGTAATAAGAAAGATACCAGTGCCGCCCAGACCTAAAAATGCAGGTGCCACTGTACACGCCGTGTGCACACTGAGGCCACCAGGCCACAAAATTCTGGACAATGTGAACACTCACAAATTCAACCAAGCTCCCCCAAACACATTTCCTTCAACTTAATGTCCAAGTAAATACAAAATTGAGTTCATAACTCTACCTAGCATCATAAAACCATCCTGAGACCCATACCACTGAAAATGCAGTAATGCCTGCCCCGAAGTCTCAAGAGTTGTAGCACTTTTTAAAATTCCAAGTCTCTTCTGAGACTCAAGACCAACACTTTGGGGGCTGGGGAGATGGCTCAGTGGAATAAGTGCTTCTCTGGCAAGCTCAAGGGCCTGAGTTCAATCCCCGGTTCCACCAAAAAAAAAAAAAAAAAAAAAAAAGCTTGCTATAAGACCAACACTTTACTGTGAACCTTTGTTAAAAATAAAAAAAGTATTTACATAATCCTTGGGGGAAACAATACAGGGTAAACACTCTCATTCCAAAAAGGGGAAACAGGATATAAAGGTGTAGGAGACGCTTCCTGGTTCTCGTCTCAGTCCAAGAAACCAATATCTGTAATCCCAGCTACGTTATTGGAATCCCATCAAGTTGATTCCAATCTACCACTTTCCATGCAGCCCACAGCGAAAATGAGGACACTAAATTATATTTTTAATCATCGGGGAGTCGAGGGGCTCTAAGTCCTGCCATGACATGGCTTTCTGGAACCAAGAGGGCGACCCAGGGCCTCACCCGGTTTTTATTCAGTGAGGGAGTGGCTTGAGGATTGAGAATTGTGGGAAGTAGGTGACTACTGTGAGCTGAGCTAGGTGGGGGCCCTACATTTACCTCTGCCATATGCAGAGAGGATATGCAGAGAGAGCAATCTGCATTATATACTATTTAATGTTTTGGGAAGTCTAGAGCTTCAGCTTTGATGTAGTCCTTCAAGCCCCAGAAAGTCATAGCCTCTATTTTGAGGCTCCATCCCAGCTGGCAGCGCAGAGCATTAGCTCTGCCACCCTGTCTCCACCTGGCTCACGTTAAGGAGCAGCAGGCTTACCAGGGAAACAGGCATGCCACCTTCAGAGACTATCACCAGCACCCCAGCAAGACCAATACACATTGCTTAAGGCCAATTGAAGGACAAACAGAAGTCCTAGCCAGCTCAGTACATAACAATATGAGGAAATAGGATCAGACTCAGTCAAAATGGAGACAGTCGCTTTTCTTTCAAGGAGAGCTGCTCAGGTGGTCCCCCACAATTCCCCCTTCTTTGTTTTGAAGAAGCCGAAGCAGTGTCAGTTCTGGCTGCATAGTCTGTAGCTGTTGTTGAGCTGAGAATCCTCTGTGACACACTGAGTCTGCAACTTAACATCAATTTCTCTGAATTTTCCAACTGTCATCACCCATTCTTGTCCAGTTGTCTACAAAGTGAGCAGTTTGTATTGAGTGAATTAATGTCGCAGAGCCAATAGCTGTGATGGCTATCAACAGCATTAAGGAAATTATCCCCACTATAATTAATCCCAGCATCCTCTTGGTCCATTTGCTAAATCTTTCAATTAAGGTCTCTACCAAGAGGGAAGTAGGTAAATGATACCAAGGCTCCGTTAGATTGACAGGAAGCCAAACTCCAGGCATTCTGCTCATGATTATTACCATGGAGTGGTTTGAAAGGCATTCAGGCATGATGCAATGGGTTAGATAGCAACTGGTCCATGAGAACATATTTGGTTCCCATCCTACCTTCCCTATCAATAATACATGAGGATCATGAACACATATATTTACCTTTATGTATTTATGGTCTTGCAATACTACTTTGACCTTTTCCCCCTTTACTGGCTGCAAATGCCCAGTCTGCAGCTGCCCAGCATGAGAAAATAAGGCCAGCTTCCATAAAGTATGTTGTATGGGCCCATTTCTGCTATGGATAATGAGTCTGGGGATGGGAGGATTGAGGCCTCTACCTGACCATGTAACATTGGACAAGGCCTTTGAGATCATGATGTAGTGGGAGGAATCTGTAAAAGAAATCTTGTGCCAATCTTGATCTTTCCCTAGAAGAAAACCCATAGGGGACCAGTGTGTAAAGGAATAATTAAATTTGCATATAGCCCATCCAATGTATGGGTCCCTGCAAGGCCACCATGTGCCCATATCACCTTCCTCAAAGTGAGGGACATGAGCTTCTGAACATAGTCAGGAATGGTAGGTTTAAAATCTCTTACAAGGTTACCGTCCAGTGGAATAGAATTTAGGGTTAACAAGGCAAATTGTCCTTTAAATAGTTGTTCTTTCCAAGTCTGATCTGCAGCTGACATGCAAAGGCTAGCACCTTGTCGTACATGAGCTACACACAAGGGAAGACATTCAAAATGAGATGTAATATCAAGCTTAGTCTGCTTCTGTGAATGCATTAAAATTTGTAGCCCAGGCAGAATAATATATATACACTCTTTGTAGAATGGGAAACCTCTGGGGGCCAGTCCATCCATGTAAGAGGTCTAAGCCAGGATGCATCAGGTATGTAGGCCCAATACACTTCTTGAACCAAAGGAGTACCCAGAGAAGTTGCTATAAGATTAGGCATTGTAAAGAGAATATTATCAAGCGATTGAACAAAATTCTGGCAGTTAACTGGGTGGCAAGCCTCAGGAACAGTCTGCTGCAGGCCTTCCCAAGAAGGTGGAGGATATACTCTCAGGTTCATTGCTTGAAGTCTCAGGAGACAGCTTGATGTGTTGTGCAGATGGGTCAGACTCTGGCCATGGAACAGCTCTGGTGATCGTAATATCTGTTGATTTTCTGTGGAAATATAAGCATAACCTCGGCCCCAATTTAAAAGTGATGCCAGACATTCCAAACACCTGTTTGGAGGTCACACCTAGCCATATTCAGAAAAGTTAAAATATATGTAGCAAAGTTTTAACTGCGTGTTTGCCTCTCTTTTTGTTTGACTACTTGATTTTTTAGTTTAAGATGTAAGTGTTCAATTATTATTTGACTTTGGGGATTATACGGCATCCCTGTAACATGTGTTATCTTCCAGTTATCAAAAAAACTCTTAACATTTTTATTAATGTAAGCAGAACCGATATCAGTTTTTAAGGTTTGTAACGTTAAATTAGGAAAGCAGCCTTGCACAACACGTTGCTTTTGTTTACCTGTACGACAGATGACATGGGGCACATGTGAGCACATCTCTATAAAACCGTGAATATATTTACATATGTTAAGAGAGGATACATGAGTAATAGTCATTTGCCATGACCAATTGGTTCTAAGAGCCTTGGGATTGTAGCTATGTTTAGGAATAAGCCTAGGAAAGAGCTGACGAGCAGAACATGAAATGATTTGTCTAGCCTGTGCTCTGATCATTTTGCATTGCTTTTGAGAAGGTTTAGAATTTTGAGAAACAAATTTATGGGGTTGTCTTGTTTTATCAAAAGTGAAAATTGGATTTACAGTAATACCTGTATTATAATTGCCCAATGACAACAAATCTAGGAGATTACAGCACGATCTATTAAGACCAAGAAAGAACGCAGCACTTTACTTAATACAGCTCCTAGAAATTCTAAAAACAGTTGCAATAAAGGTTTGAGATGACTCCACTGCAGTTGTTCTCTTACCAATGTTGATGAAATCCTTAACTTTTCCTGCAGAGTATTAATGGCCTTCATTATAAATTCAATTTTATATCCTTTTTGTTCAATTAAAAGCAGAATTCTAAGAGTACAGCATTGCAAGTTGCTAACTAAGCCCTTGCTTTCTTGATACTCCATCTTAGCCATCATCTTGCCATTTGGTAAGGCACAACTCTGAGGCTCTGAAGTAAGAGAGTGTCCCATTCTTTGATGCACCATAGATTGACTGGAATGGGTGCAATAAATGGTGCTATAATATCTTCCTGTCCATCAGGGCCAATGTATGAAAGAGGCAGCACACTCTGTGAGACGGATTGAGGAGATCCTAAACCTATCAGAGCTGTGGAGGCAGGTCTAGTTGGCCAAGCAGATGGCCAGGATTGACTACTGATAATGGTGACATCAGCTCCTGTATCCAGTCCAGTAAAAGGTTTCCCATTTAATTTAACAGTACAAGTAGGTTTATGACTAGAAATAATTTGGGAAACATAAATTTCCTTCTGTAAAGGCTTATCTCTATTAGGTTCATGAAAGAGATAGAGTGCAGGATATGACTGAACTGTGGGCAATAGCAAAATCTGAGCAATCAGATCACCAGGCTCAATTACCCAAATATCAGCAGAACATACAGCAACTGATACTTCTTTATTACAATCGCCATCTACAACAGTTGGAATTATATTAAGGCCTTTAGGAATCAAGCTCAATTTTCCAATAATTAATCCCACAGTTCCTTCTGGTGGTGGTCCATAGATTCCAGTAGGGATTAAAACTGGTTTTTCCCCCCCTAATAAGTGGATGCGAGAAGCTGCTGGTAAATCTAATCCTGGACTCTGTGTGGTTCTTTATATGAGGGATCTAAGGTCTTGCCTTGTACCCATCCTGGTATTGGGGTCACTGTCTGTCTGGTTTGGACTGGATATAATTGGTTTAGCTGCTTGTGGGACAGCAGGGCATTGTTTGAGTTTGTCCCCTGTGTTTGTACCTGGCCCCGGGGAAGGGCCGATTCCCCGTTTCCCTGCAGGAGGGTGCCATCTTTGTGAAATCGAGACTTACAATCTCTTGCCCAGTGGAAACCTTTCATACAACGTGGACACGAGTATTTGGTAAATCTGAGTGTGGTCTTGTAACAACCTGCCTAGCAGAGTCAGCTGACTTCATAATAAGACCCGGGCAGCTGCGGCGAGTATGTCCGCATTTGCCACAATTAAAACACTTAATCATATCCAACTTATCACCAAAGTGTTGAGATATAGTCTGTGCCATGAGTGCAGATGCATGGGTGGATCCAATATTCTGGCATGCTCGAATGTAAGTATATAAATCCTGTGTGTGGAGTTCTGAAGCTAAGGCCCTTTTACAGTCTTCATTGGCGTTCTCATATGCCAGCTGAGGAATAAGTATTTTAGCTGCATTATTGTGTGAAATCTGTCTGTTTACAGCTTCTTGCAACCTTGCTATGAACTGGGCGTAACTTTCACTATGGCCTTGGAGTATCCGGGTAAAAGACTTACTAAGTGTACCATCTTCTGGCACAGAAATCCATGCTCGACGTAGCAGTTCCTTGCACTGCATGAAAAGGAGGGGCGGGGTACGCGCCTGAACCTTTAAGTCAGCATATTGTCCAGTGCCAGATAGCATTTCCTGTGTAATTGCTTTAAGATTCTCATCTCCACTATCCTGATTACTCTGTGCCTGCTCTGAAATCAATGTCTTTAATTGTGATTCAAAATGCAGGAATTGTGCGGATGATAGACATGTGCGCGCAAGATGGGTTATGTCACTCGGCGTCATTTGGAAGCCTTGAATTATGTTATCCAAACAACCAAGTGTGTAAGGGCCTTGGACACCATTATCTAACACACTCTGTCTTAATTCTTTCAGGAGCAAAATGTTAAAGGCTGCATGAGTACTGGGTTTACGAGTAGGGTGTTCTGGATCTGTCTCTTCAAGGACAGGAAAGCACGTTGTCCGTGGATATAACCTCAAGTCACTTTGGCCTCCTTAAGGGTGGGGAAGGAGGCTGCCCGTTCTTAACCTGATGGTTCTGTATGCCTGGGGGAAGGACTGTAGGGAGTGGAGAGGCGTGGGGAGAACAGGGAGAGGATTATCTATATTTTTAAAAGAGACTTCCTTGTTTTCTAGAAGACCAGGAGGAAAGTCCTGTCCCAGGTGATCCAACTCTTGTTATAGTTCCAACAGAGCTCTTCTCAATTACAACTACCTTGTTTACTAGCCTTGGGTCAGCATCCTTGGAATACTTTGTAATGGTAAACTGTTGATCTGCATTCCTTCCTGGGCTGTTACAATGGAGGGCCCAAACAGCTCCTTTTACCAGGTTATAAGTGGCTATAGTTTGTGGGTAAATTTTTCTTTTCTGAGCTTTGGCTACATAGAAGCTCTTACCGATTTCATCCCAAATCTTGAGATCCAGCTTGCCAACTTTGGGAAAAGATGGATAAAATGTAGCTATCTTATGGAGTAGTCTAAAAACTTGCTTAGATAACACCTTAATATCAGCATCTTTTATTGTTGGTAACATTTTTTTTTGGCGGACCAGGGATTGAACTCAGGCCCTTGTGCTTGCCAGGGAAGCACTTGTTCCACTGAGCCATCTCCCCAGCCCCCATATCAGCATCTTTTAACAGTTTCATAATCAACAAACAATTCTTTCTCTTCTGTGGATAAAGACTGAGCTTGTCCCATTGTTACCCTTGACGAAAAGATTTCTACTTGCTACTTGTGTCCGAGCACTATAATTAATAAAATGCTCCGCTTACCTTTAAATTGGTCACGCAAGGTCCAGTGGGTCGCCTGCACTTGATTCTGGTAAGTGGTCTTTGTGTTGGGAAGGTCGAGTGATCAGGCCACGTCGGGCGCCAATTGTAGGAGACACTTCCTGGTTCTCGTCTCAGTCCAAGAAACCAATATTTGTAATCCCAAAGTTACGTTATTGGAATCCCATCAAGTTGATTCCAATCTACCACTTTCCATGCAGCCCAAGGCAAAAATGAGGACACTAAATTATATTTTTAATCATCGGGGAGTCGAGGGGCTCTAAGTCCTGCCATGACATGGCTTTCTGGAACCAAGAGGGAGACCCAGGGCCTCACCCGGTTTTTATTCAGTGAGGGAGTGGCTTGAGGATTGAGAATTGTGGGAAGTAGGTGACTACTGTGAGCTGAGCTAGGTGGGGGGGCCTACATTTACCTCTGCCATATGCAGAGAGGATATGCAGAGAGAGCAATCTGCATTATATACTATTTAATGTTTTGGGAAGTCTAGGGCTTCAGCTTTGATGTAGTCTTTCAAGCCCCAGAAAGTCATAGCCTCTATTTTGAGGCTCCATCCCAGCTGGCAGCGCAGAGCATTAGCTCTGCCACCCTGTCTCCACCTGGCTCACGTTAAGGAGCAGCAGGCTTACCAGGGAAACACGCATGCCATCTTCAGAGACTATCACCAGCACCCCAGCAAGACCAATACACATTGCTTAAGGCCAATTGAAGGACAAACAGAAGTCCTAGCCAGCTCTGTACATAACAATATGAGGAAATAGGATCAGACTCAGTCAAAATGGAGACAGTCACTTTTCTTTCAAGGAGAGCTGCTCAGGTGGTCCCCCACATAAAGGAAAACCAAAACCTAGAGAAAACAAAACAACAACAAAAAAAACATTAATTTCTGTTGCTCTGCGTCCAGCATCTGGGGTACATGTAGGTAAAACATGGGCTCCAGAGGACCTGAACCTCATGGCCTTTTTGATTGCAGCCTGGACAGCTTCCTCTTGGGCTGACTCCATTCATGGTCTGCAGCATTTCTTGGCAGATGTCTCTGTTCTCAACATCGCCAACTTTCTGAGGTCTCCACTTTTGAGAAGGACTTTTTTGGCTGGCTCGGGCTGCTTTAAGAGTTCATGGGGTAAGGCATGCGGAGCTAAGGATTGAACTGCGCCCCCCTACGCCTGATTGGGTTCAACCCAGCAGGTGCTTAAACAACAGAGCTAACCGGCAAGCCCCTATGGGGCTTCCACTTTGGCCTCACTTTCCCAGTGCCACACATTGTCCTCTCTGATGCACACAGCCTGACCTGCTGATTCCTTCTTTGAAATCTAGGTGAATGTCTCCCTGACCTCACAACTCTTATTCATTTTATTATTATTATTATTATTATTAACTTTTTTTGGTGGAACTGGGGATTGAAATCAGGCCCTTGTGCTTTATTTTTTTGGTGCTGGTGTGAGTTTTTTTGAGACAGAGTCTCACTATGTAGTTTGGGTTGGCCTTGAACACACTATGTAACCCAGGGCAGCCTCAGACTTGCAGTGATTCTCCTGTCACGCCCTCCAACGTGCTGGCATTACGAGCGTGCTCCGTCACGCCTGGCTTCACAGCCCTTGCATCATGAGTGCCAGGGTAAAGACCTGCACCACATGCCCGGCGCCAAGGTCTATTGTCAGTGGACGGATGGCCAGACCCCCTTGGCCCAGAGCTCCAGTGGCTTCTGTGTGCTGGATGGCTAGTCACAGAAAAATGAATTTGGGGAATCAGCTCCCTCAGAGGCCTTCTCAAGCAGTGGTCCCAGTGATTCACAACTCAAAAGAAAGGTGGCGCTTCCGCCCCCTTGTGTCCACAATAGATGGAGTCCAGTTGATTTCTGAGGTGGCTTCAAGGCATCTCTTTTCTTATCACTGCACAAAGTACTTGTTTTTCTTTTCTTTCCCATGTATTTGGTTGTTGCAGGGTCTCACCACAGCAGCTTGGACTCATGATCCTCCTGCTTTCCCCCACAGTGGGCTGACAGGACTCTGGCCGGCTCAGCTTGCCCTCAGGGCAGGGTTGATGTGGCATGTGGTGCCAGGATCAAACCATGGTCCCTGTACTTGCCTAAGCTTGCCTAAGCAGGTGTCGTTAAGTCCACTAAGCTATCTCGCCAGGCTCTTGGCTTCCCTCTCCTTCCCCTCCCCTTCTCCTCCCTTCTTTCCTTCCTTTCTCCTCTTTCCTCCTGCCCCTCCCCTCTCCCTTCCTTCCCCCTCCCCTCCCCTTCCCCTTCTTCCTCCTCCTCCTCCTTCTTGTAACAGGATTGAACTCTGGACCAGGCAGGCACTTATCATTCCACTGAACTATCTCCCCAGCGTTCTCCCGTTTCTATTTAATGACACTAATCTCCTCAGCATCCATACTTTTGGCTGCAACTTTTACAGGTGGTTCCTTCTGAACCAAGATTTAAGGGTGATTTTGTCATTAAGTCAAAAGACAGAGTTTTACTTGTAGTTCAGTCTGGCTAAGAACTCATTTTGTAGCTCAAGCTGGCCTGGAACTCATGGCAATCCTCTGGCCTCAGCCTCCCAAGTGCTTGGATTGCAGGTGTGTGCCACCAAGTAAGATTTAAAGTTTAAAAAAATTATTTTCTTTTTTTTTTTTTTTTTTTGTTGCTTGTATTTAGTACAGGGTGTATGGGGTTTTCAGCCTCCTAAGCGATGGGATTACAGGTATGAGCCACCACACCCAGTCTCAATCACTGTCTCAGCATGCCCCACCGGGCACGCAAAGCTGGCATGGCACGCTGGGATTGAACCCCAGCTCCTGTATATGCCTAAGCAGGTGCTTTAATCTGCTGAGTTACCTGCCCAGCAGGTAATTTTTAAGTTTTTAAAAAATTTCCACTGGGGGAGATAGTTCAGCAGTCTAAACACCTGCCCAGCAAGCATAAGGACCTGAATTCAATCTCTGGTACTGCATGCCATGTTGGCCCCAAAATCCCAGGCATGTAGTGCTGGCCCCAAACCCAGGCATGGTGGCACTCACCTGTAATCCCAGTGCTGGGGAGTCTGAGCTGTGCAGCAAGAGCCTGTACCAAATCAATCAATCAATCAACCAATCAGTATTTCTGCTGGGCTCATGGCTCCAATTCTTTTTTTTTTTGGTGGAACTGGGGATTGAACTCAGGGCCTTGTGCTTGCCAGGGGAGCACTTATTCCACTGAGCCATCTCCCCAGCCCAATAGCCTTTTTTTTTTTTTTTTTTTTTTTTTTTTTTTTTTGCGGTACTGGGGATTGAACTCAAGACCTTGTGCTTGCCAGGCAAGTGCTTATTCTACTGAGCTATCTCCCCAGCCTTCATGGCTCCAATTCTCACAACAATCTGGCCGAAAGCAGCCACCAGCATCCATGCCACAGCCTGAATATGGAATAGCTTGCAAGTTCTTCCACCAGATTAACTAGTCAAGCATCCTTAGGCTCAGTTGGCCACAAAGTCTCAAGGGAAATGGAGACACATTTTTTTTTTTTTTTTTTTTTTTGCTGGGGTGAACACATGGCCTTTTTTCCAAATGACAGAAGAAACTTCTTGAGCCTGTCCTGACCTGTGTGCATTCATGTAGGCTGACTCTGGCACTTGCCTACAGCATTAGATATTAGTCCATTAGGCAAGGGCTCTATTCTGCTCAATAATCTTTACCCTGTTTCACAAATGTTACTCCATGTCTTGCTTGGACATCCCATCTTTTATCGATTTCCTAGTTTCCCTCCTGGTGGCAGCAAGACTGAACCAATTGCTGGCCAGTGTTTTCTGCTCTTGGGCTGTGCATCTATCACCGAGAGAATCCAGACTTGTGGCCTGCTTCTGTACTCACTAGAAGTTCAAATGGGGGGGATGGAAATTTCTCCACTCAATAGTTACTGTTTGTTCACAGTTTGATGTAGCAATGTGGCGCTGCCAGCTTCTAGGCTAGGTGGGCCTGCACTGAGTCCACAAAACCGAACAGGAAAGCACCTGTCCTGTTTAGAATGTAATTAAGAAGATGGTGTGATAAGAGCTACGACAAAGGCAGGGACCTACGGTATTGGGCAGTGCCTCCCCGCCCCCCCCTTCATATATATGAAGAGTTGTGGCAAGGACTGGTACACGCAGTTGTGGACACAGGGAAGGCTCATCCAGTAAGGGACACAGAGGTGGCGAGCTCAGTGCTCAATGGCTTTTTGCATCTCCCACTGCTCGGGCAGATTTCAGGTCTGAGCCATCCTAACCAGAGATGCACAATTTCTTGTGAGCAGTACACGTGCAGGGCTTTGGCACTGTTGTGCAGTGTCCTGCAACTTTGCAATTAGCAGGTCATACCCACTTTCCCAGCCAGCCTGCCACGCCCCAATCTCCTGCCTTGGTTTCTCTGAGCTGTAGCCTGGATTATTTCTTTTCTTTTTTTTTTTTTTTGTCTTTTTTTTTGAGACAGGGTCTCACTATGCAGTTCAGGCTGGCCTTAAGCAGCTCACTTTGTAGCTCAGGATGGTCTTGAACTCACAACAATCCTCCTGCCTCAGCCTCCCCAGTGCTGGGATTACAGACATGCGCCACCATGCCCGGCTTGGATTATTTCTTTAGAACTACTTTCTAGGTCATGAGTTCTCTCTACAATCCTCTGAGGAAATTTTTACTATTGAGGTAAATGTAAGAGATACTGTTCCTTCAGTATCTCCACCCTCAACTCTTAAGAATATTTTGTTTCTCAAGTGGTCAAGGGAGTTCCCAGACAGGGCTTCATCCTGACATACAGGAGCCACCAGAGGTCTCTGGCATGATCTCTTAAGGGTTTGTTTGTAAGGGACTTCCAGAAAGGGCTCACTCTAATCTCCTGGGTTCAAAAGCCTGAGGGTGTCTCTTTGAGGGGCTTCTCCCCAACCTCTTAGGAGCTTGCTGTTTCCAAGTGGCTGAAGAAGCTCAGGGTGGGGGCTCTGCCCTGACCTCTTGGGAGTTCCTAAACAAGTCCTTGAGTGGGCTCCATCCTTCTCCCAAAGGGGTCAGTGAGTCAACACATCATAGGAACCCCCCTGAAGATCCCAGTAACCTCACCCTTAGCCCAAATCCTTAAAATCAGTAACAACTGGCCCTGAAGGAGTCACGGTGGGGCACCGTGTAGGGAGGGTGCTAAGGAAAAAAGATAGATAAGCAGGCACCTGCACCAGTTGCCAGAGATGACTGGCAGCACAACTGAGTCTCACAGAGGAGGCTCTGGGGGGCCAACGGTTTGCATCCTTCTGGGAGGGACACCCTGGAAAGACCCCAGGCTGAGCCTTTTCTCTTCCCCGGCTCTGCCCATATAGCTAGTTGGAGCCCTAGGCGCTTTGCCTTTGTCTTTTACCAGAGACTTGGCCTAGCCACCAATCTCCTAAAGTGAGTTACTGTGAAGGCTTAAATAAAAGAGACAAGCAACATGTTTTGTGGAGTTTAGGAAGGTCAGAGCTCTGGAGCTAAATGAAGACTTTCTCAGGAGCACATATTTATTGGGCTTCCCACACATCCTGGAGTTGCAGGAACCAGGGGGTACAAGAGCCCTGGTAAGAAGGGAGAACCAAGGCAGTAGGTCTCGCTAATTAAGAGAACTGTTTGATCTTTAAGGTTGACAGTGTTATTGCTCTGGGATAGGGAGTGTCATGGATAGGAGCTTTTTCAACATGCCCAGGGGTCCCTTGT
>PVKA01049816.1:0-13046 GCA_004027165.1 Ctenomys sociabilis | reverse complement strand
TGTGTGTGTGTGCAGAGTCTTGCTACACAGCTCAGACTCCTAGTGATCCTCGTGTTTTCAGCCTCCCCAGTGCTGGGCTTACAGGTGCACAACATCACTCCCAGACTATCCAGGGCTTAGCACGCCCAGTGGTGGGGCTGGCTCTGCATGTGGTGCCATTGATGGAACCACAGCCTCTGTGCTTGCCCAACCAGCTGCTTAGTCCACTGAGCTATCTTGCCGGCCCTCTATTATCTCAGTTTAAACATCTCATTTAAATGATGTCAGTTCTTCAGTTCATTGTAACAGGTACTCTGGAGTTATTAATAGCAGGAACTGAATTCACCACTACAAAGGTATGTTTCATTTATTTACTTATTTATTTTTATTAACTTTACTGAAAATCAATACTTATGTATCATATTAAAAATTGTAGACAAATACTGTAACATGAAAGATATGTTATAGAGTGATTTTCAAGAAATTTTTCTGAAATGAGTACATCACCTAGAATAATAGATTGCACATTGTAAATAAATTATTTACAAACTTGTTAATAACTGGTTGACACAATGGAATCAGGTCAATGAAATGGGTGCTACACCAAGAGTCCTGCTATATGATGCCATAGATGTCATCTCTTCCATCATGTGTGGCAAGGACTGGATCCTGGACCACAGGCTTGGGTCATTTCTTCTCTTTATTAACAGCTTCATTTCATTAGACATCCTTTTCCTTGCATCTTTTACATTTTTTCATGATTTTCTTTACTTTCCTGGACAGCCACAGACACTACTCAGGGCAAGTATGATAGTGTTCTTAGGTTCATAAATCGCAGGTCAGAATCTGTAGCTGTCAGGACATCTATAAATTGGGTAAGAGAAGAAAAAGAGAGAACAAATTAATGAGGCAAATATTGGAGTATAAATTTTCTATCAGAAAACTAAGCATCATCTAGAAAATTTAAAATTTGAGCAGAGATTTACTGATTAAAATTTAAGAAGAAACAGCTTGAAGGCCAGATTCTACCTCATATGCAGAACAAGATGAACTATGGGCTTCAGCTAGAATGCACACTTCTGTCATTCCAGAATAACAACAATATATCTAAAGAATACAGCCTAAGAGAAAACTGAAATAAGCCCACACAAAAGAAATCTAAATTTAATAATAGTACTAAATATGTTGGAACAAGGATTAACACTTCAGAAAAACAGGAGTGGAATTCACAACCAATACTAAATAAAAAGTTGCTAGATGTTTAAAAACATAAGAATATTGGCTGTTATTGAGGAAAAATAATGTGAATACATGCAGTTGCCAAAATAACCTAACTTTCAATTTAGTAGAACAGAATCTTTAGATAACTATAATACATAAAACAATACGAATGTGAACACAGTGGAAAAATTATAGGAAATAACTTTTTTAATATATTTAGTACAGGGTCTACAGAGTATCACTACACAGATCAGATTTGCAGTGATCCTCCAGTTTTCAGCCTTCTAAATGCTAGGATTACAGGTACACATCACCATGTCCAGTCTCAAATGCCATCTCAGGGTACCCAGGAAGGGTTGGCAAGGGAGGTCAGGCCTCGAACCCTCAGGCCCTGTGTCTGCTTAAGCAGGAGCTTTAATCCACTGAGCTATCATTTCGCCTGCCCAAGAAAGAACTTTTAATTCTAAGTTTCAAAAGTGTAATATGTGAAATCACTGAAGATGGTTTAGCAACACCTTAGACTTTTGAAACAAACAATAAGGAAGTCTAGAAGAAGTGAAGGGCTTGGGAGGTAGTTCAGCAATAGAGGTGCCTGCCTGAGAAAGCAAGGTCCAGAGTTTGATCCCTGGTACAAACAAACAAACACATAAATAAATAAATAAATAAAAATTAAAATGAATGAGAAAGAAAATAGCAATTTTTTTTAAAAAAGGCATCAGTGATTTGCAGAAAATAAGAAAGAATGACAGCAGGGACAGAAAATGTGATTCTATAAGTAGGTTTTTCATTTCCACAACTCACACACACCAAAAAAATAAATAACCTTTATTTTTTTTCAACTTTTATTTTATTTTATTATTTTATTTTTGTTTTATTGAAATACAAATACTAATGAGACAGTTTTAGGATACCTTGACAAGATTGATTTGATAAATTAATACATTGAAAACTGTTTTCATAATGTTTTGGTATCACAGAATGTGCATACATGATATTATACTTACAGATATTATTATACCGTATGTCTCTTATCAGTAAGTTAAGAGAGTGTAGCTGTTTATGTTTCTTAATTTTTATACCTGAATTACATCAAAGATTCAATAATTACTACTTTCTACCTTGTTAATTTCCTACTGGTTGTCCATAGTACTAGAAGCCGACATACTAACCTGTCCAACCACCATTACTGCAAATCTTGCCTCTCGTAGAATTACATAGAAGCGTTATCTATCCCACCTGTACTGTCCATACACATACATCATGATTCTTCCTTTCTATACCCCTTCCTTTGTCTACATCTGTCCAGCATGGGCACTCCATTGTTATCCAACTACTTTAGGTGCCTGAACTCAACTGCGCAATCCAACACAGTCCAGCATTCCACAACAATAGTGAGTTATCTGAAGAGGTTGTCGACCATAGCCATTTACAGCTCAGCTTAATATTATGGCCCCGCGATGTGTACTTCATTTTTACACGTTTCTGCTGGATGGTTAAGACCAAGATAGAGCAAGACCTATATACCAACACATATACTTTATGTTTCTTATGAGGTCAGTGAAGTCCCTTCAGGTTTTATCTTGTAGTCCTGTACCTTATTCTGTAGATCATTTGTCTGTGTCATCCATGTGGATGAGTCAAGGCCAATGTTTGACCAGTTTGCTCTCTGTGAGAGCCTGAGAGAAAGTTCTCTCTCCATGTGACTCTCCCCAGACACACTAGAGAAATTCAATCTCTTTCTTCTGTGGCTCCATAATGTCCTTGTTCAGAAAATTTGGAGCTCAACTGAGTTTCATGATTTTGCAGTACAGGTTCTCCTATATCCTTAGTCTTCACTGACCTTAAAAGGCTAGGGCCAAAATGTTGGCTGGCCTTGTGGCTCTTCTATTTATCCGATTTTGATCTGTAATTTAGGCTGTTAACCATCCAGAAGAAAAGCTGATTAGTATCCTGCAGTATATGTCATTCATTTTGTCTTATCTGACTCAATTGTGTTTAATTGTTGTTGTACATTTCCATTTGTATTTCTGCTTTTTGATTAGACTAGGGAGACTAAATGATATTTATACATGTGTGTCTGGTTCATTTTACTTATGAGTATATGTTCAAGTGGCATCCATTTCAATATAAATGTTTCAAGCTTATCATTCTGAATAGCTGAGTAATACTCCATTATATAGAAATACCACATCTTTTTTAATGATTCCCCATGTGATGGACATTTTGGTTGATTCCAAGATTTTGCTACAAATTATGCTGCTATAAACATAGGTACACATAGTTCACTATGATATAATGTTTTCAGTTCCTCTAGGAAAATTCTCAATAGGGGGATAGCTGGCTTGAATGGAATTTCTAGTCCTACTGTTTTGAGGAGTCTACTCACTGAACTCCACAATGGTTGTACCACCAGCAACATTCCCACCACCAGTGCAGAAATGTTCCCTGTTCCCTACAATGTCTCCAACATTTGTTGTTGGTTGATTTCCTTATGATAGCCATTCTTTCTGGAGTGAGAAGGTATCTCAGTGTTGTTTTTATTTGCATTTCACAGATTACTAGCAATGTGGAGCATTTTTTCATATATTTATTTGCTTCTTTAATTTTGTCCTCTGAGAAGCGTGTATTCATCTCAGATGCCCATTTTGGAATTGGGTCTTTAAATTTGAGGGCCCTGTTATAGCTTAGTTCTTTATATATTCTAGACAGTAGCCCTCTGTCTGATTGCTTATTAGTTAGGATTTTTTCAAAATTTGTGGGTTGTCTTTTCACTCTGTTGACAATTTCTTTTGACATGCAGAAGCTCCTTAAGAAGAGTTGATCCCAGTTGTTGATTCTTTCAAGCGCTTCCCATGTGAATATATGTTTGTTCAGGAACTCTTTACTTATCCCCATGTCTTCAAGAGTTCCTCCTACTTTTTCTTCCAGGAGATTGAGTGTTTCTGTTTTAATGTTTGGATCTTTAATCCATTTTGACTTTAACTTAGTGCATGGTGATAGAGCTGGGTCAAGTTCAAGTTTTAGTTTTCAGCATGTAGAAAACCATGTTTTCCAGCACCATTTGTTAAAGAGGCTATCTTTCTTCCAGTGAGCTTGTGTAGCCCCTTTGTCGAAGATCAGATGGATCACTGTGATTGTAGATGACTCTGCATTTTCTAATCTATTCTACTGATCCTCAGGTCTATTTTGTTGCCAGTATCATGTTGGTTTTATCACAGTAGCTTTGTAGTATAATTTCAAGTCAAGAATTGTGATGCTTCCTGCCTTGTCTTTATTGGCCAAGATTGTCTTTGCTATTCTAGATCGTTTGTGGTTCCAAATAAATTTAAGGAATGATTTCTCTATGTCTGGGAAGTATGTTGGTGGCATTTTGATAGGGATTGCATTAAATCTGTACGGCAATTTTGGGAGTATGGCCATCTTCACGATGTTGGTTCTTCCTATCCAGAAGAAGGGAATATCTTTCCATTTTTGAAATCCTCTATAATCTCTTTTCTTAGGGTGTTGTAATTTTCTGTGAAAAGATCTTTGGCTTCCTAGGTTAAGTGAATCCCAAGGTATTTCATTTTTCATGGTACTATTGTAAAAAGTATTATTTCTATTGTTTCCCTTTCAGTGTGCTTATTATCTGTGTAGATGAATGCTATTGACTTTTGAGTATTGATTTTTGTGTCCCGATATGCTACTGAATTTCCATATCAGTTCTAGTAGTTTCTTGGTGGAATTTTTGGGGTCTTCCAAGTATCATGTCATCTATAAATAAGGATAATTTAAGTTCTTCTTTACCTATTCTTATTACTTTGATTTCTCCCTCTTTTCTAATAGCTGTTGCTAAGGATTCTAAGACTATACGGAATAGGAGGGGTGATAGAGGACATCCTTGTCTTGTACCTGATTTAAGAGTAAAAGATTTAAGTTTTTCCCCATTTAGGATTATATGAGCTTTTGGGTTGTCATAGATGGCTTTTATCAAGTTAAGATAGAGTCCATCTATTCCAATTTTCTGTAGGACCTTGAACATGAATGAGTGTTGGACTTTGTCAAAGGCTTTCTCTGCATCAATTGAGATGCTCATGTGGCTTTTAGATTTCAGTTTATTAATATAGTGTATTACATTTATATATTTTCGAATATTGAACCATCCTTGCATCCCTGGGATGAATCCTACCTGGTTATGGTGTATGATCTTCTTGATGATTACTCTAATCTATTTGCCAGCATTTTGTTGAGTATTTTTGTATCTATGTTCATGAGGGAGATTGGCCTGTAGTTCTCCTTTTTGATTGTGTCTTTCCCTGGTTTTGGAATCAGTATTATACTTGCCTCCAGAAATGATTTTGGGAGGACTGTTTGCTTTTCAACTTCATTGAAGAGTTTGTGGCATGTGGGGATTATATCTTCTATAAATTTCTTGTAGAATTCAGATGTGAATCCATCAGGACCTTTACTTTTCATTGTCAGCAGGCGTTTTATTATGTTTTGTATTTCATCAGCTGTTATTGCCTTATTTAGAGTTGTTATATCTTCTTGAATCAGTTTTGGTAATTTGTTACCTTTCAAGGAATATTTCCATTTCTTCTGTGTCTTCTATTTTGTGATCATAAAGATTCTCAAAGTAATTATTGAGAATCTTCTGAATTTCCACTGCATCTGTGGTGATTTCACCCTTTCCATTCCTTATTGCTTGTACTTGAATTTTCTTTTGCCTCTTTTGGATGAGGTTTCTAGAGGCTTATCAAATTTATTTAGTTTTTCAAATAACCAACTTTTTGATGTGTGCATTCTTTGAAATGTATTTTTCATCTCAATTGAATTAATTTCTGCTCTAACCTTTATGATTTATTCCCGTCTTTGCACTCTGGGTTTTGTTTGCTCTTCTTTTTCTAGTTGACAGAGGTTCAACATTTGTTCTCATTCTGTTTTCCTAATGTGTGAGTTCATAGCTATGATTTTCTCTCTAAGAACTGCTTTCATTGCATCCCATAAATTCCGGTAAGTTGTACTTGAATTTGCATTGAATTTCTCCTGTGACCCATTGATTGTTGAATTTCTCCTGTGACCCATTGATTTCTGAGTAGGATGTTGTCTAGTTCCCATGAATTTAGTGGGTTTTTCTGGTTTCTTTTATCATTTATTTCCATTTTCTTTGCACTGTGGTCAGATAATATTCATCGGATAATTTCTATTTTCTTACATATACTTAAGGATGACCTCTGGACTAATAAGTGGTCTATTTTGGGAAATGTCCCATGTGCAGCTGAGAAAAATGTGTATTCAGCTGTAGTTGGGTGGAACACTTTATGTATGCCCACCAGGTCCATTTGTTCCAAGCTCTGGTTCAGTTCTGCTACTTCCTTGCTAATTTTTTGTCTGGTTGATCAATCTTTTTGAGATAAGGGTGTGTTAAGGTCTCCTGTTAAGACATTAAGTTTTTCATGTCTGTTAAGATTTGTCTTACATAGTTGGGTGCTCCTGTGTTTGGTGCATAAATATTTATGAGTGTTACATCTTACTCTTGAGTTTTTTCCCCTGACCAATATATCATGGCCTTCTTCCTGTTGTTTGATCATTTTTGAAGTTGAGACTATCTGAGAACAGAATTGCTAGTTCTGCTTTGTTTTCTCAGGTGCTGGGGCATGCAGTATTGTTTTACATCCTTTGACTTTGAGCCTATGAATGTCCTTTTGAGTTAAATGTCTTTCTTGTATACAGCATATTGTTGGGTTTTGTTTCCTAATCCACTGTGCCAGTCTATTTCTCTTAATTGGAGAATTAAGACCGTTTACATTGATGGTTATGAGTGAAATGTGCTGACTTATGTTTGTTATGATATTTACCTGGTGTTTATTCCTTTGTAACCTGTTTTTAATTGACTGTCCGGTTAAGTGGGTTCCTTCTGTTCTCATTCATGGAGTTCTGGTCATTGTTTTCTCTCTCTAGAACATCTTTCAGTAGCCTGTGAAGGGATGGCTTTGTCATCATGAAATTCTTTAGTTGTTCTTTGTTGTGGAAATATTTTACTTCTCCATCAAACATGGAAGAGAGTTTTGCAGAATATAATAGTCTTGGCTGGAATTTGTTTTGTATAGGACTTGAAGAACTCTGCTCCATGCTCTCCTTGCTTTCATTGTTTGTGTAGAGAAGTCGGCTATAATTCTGAGGGCTTTTCCTTTGAATGTGAGCTCCTTCATCTCTCTAGCAGCTTTCAGTATATTATTTTTGTGTTGGATTTCTGGGATCGTAACTATTATATGTCTTGGTGTTTCTACTTGGGTTGAAGTTATTTGGTGTTCTGTATACTTCTGTGACCTGAATGTATGATTGTTTTCTTATATTTGGGAAGTTTTCTGCAATTATTTTGCCCCAAATTCTTTTTATGTCATTGGTATTGACTCCTTCATTCTCATTGATACCAATTGTTCTCACATTGTTCATCCTGGCATCGTCTTGCAGGTGATGGATTATCTTTTCCTGCATTCTCGTTGTTTTTAAGAGATCCTTTCTCACCTTTTCATTAGCTGCTCCAGCATCTTCAAGATCTGAAACTCTGTCTTCACTTTCACTCAAACAGTTTTGTAGACACGTGATTCATATTTTTAGTTCTTTTATATCTCTTTGACTGTGTTTCATGTGTTCTATTTATTTTCTGTATTGGTCATTCAAGGAATCCAACATATTTCTGATCTCAATTTTTTTTATCCTTGTCTTCTTTAGAGGTAGTTATTAATTCTTTTTCTGCAGTGTTTCTTCCAAGTTGGGTTTCCTCTGTATATATCTGGACTTGTTTCTGTATTTCAGATGCTACCACTTCAAAAAAATTCCTTTCTTTCAAAGAATTCTTTTTTGATTTCAGAACTTATTTCTGCTTTGAGTTCCTCATGATCTTTCTGCTGTTGTTTCTTTGCTTCAGATGCTGTTCATTCATACATTTCAGTAGGAATAGTGTTCTCCTCACTTGTTCTGGGTAAGCATAGTTTTTCCACCCAATGTTTCTGGAATTCATTCTTTATTTCAGATGCTGTGTTTTCAGATATTTCTTTTTTAATTTGCGGAATTACTTCTCTTTTTCTTTCCTCTATACCTTTCTGCTGTTGTTCCTTTGCTGCTGTATCTGTTAATTCATTCATTGCAGCTGAGCTAGTGTCCTCTGCCCTTACTGGTGGACTCGAGGTCTGGGATTGCGTTTTTCCCCTTCTCTTTGTCATTTTGTATAGCACTGACCTTTGACCCTTGGTGTAGAGCTTTGGTGCAGCTATAACCTTAGCTTGTTATGAGATTCGGATGCCAGTCTATTAAGTTTGAGATTATCCATGTATGCCTATCCTGGATCTAGCTGTTGTGTTTAGTTCACTTTTGCTGTAGCTCCTGTGGTTCCCCTCTGTTGGTTCCCTCTTCAGGCGAACACAAACCGAACTGGGATGCAGAGCAAGTAATGAAAATTCCCCCTCTCTTGGCTGACTTTGGGTCAAGGATCTGGAAAATTACTGGGGTCAGCCCTCCTGTTACAGGCAGGTCACTCTCTAGATGGGCGGGCTGGGCTTTGGTGGGTCTTCTGGGCTCACAAAAGGATAGTGGATGATCTTCTTTAACGAGTAGGCTGTACTGTGTCAGCCAGCCTGTGCTGTGTTCGGTTCTACAGGCTGGAACCCAAGAAGGCTGGGAAAGGTCCCTCTGGTGCAGGGGGCCTGGAGCCCTCACTCACAGGCCAGGCTATGCTGGGTTTCGGGCCATGGCATGGGACCGGAAATTGTTGAGAAATGTCCCTCCAGCATGGCAGGCTTGGAGTTCTCACTCCAGGCTGACCTGCACTGGGTCTGAGCCCGTGGGGTGGGACCTGCAATCACTGGGTAATGTTTCTCTGGCACAGTGGGGTTGGAACTCTCACCGGCTCACGGGGGGTGGGTGGGCAGGGAATCCCTTGGAAATGTCTCTCTGGCACAGTGGGCCTGAAGTTCTACAATCACTGAACTTTGATGTCCAGGGAGTCTGGGAAATTTCCACTCGCTCAGCGGGCTATAGGGCAGGGGATCCGGGGAGGTTCTGGTGAGTGGGTCCTGAGGTTTCAGACCGGTCACTCACTGGCTTGGAGGGCTTGGGGGCAGGGATCCGGGTATTGTGCATGGGATGAAGCTATTGGCTCTCCCTCAGACTCACCACACACTCACTTAACTGGGAAGCCTGGTGAGTCGTGCAAATTCCCACTCACAGGGAGAGCTTGGGGCAGGATCCAGGAGGCCGCTGGAGTCAGCCATTGTCTCAGGCCAATCTCCGGATGGGTGGCGTGGGCAGGATCGGGTAGGCTGCTGAAGTTGGCCACGCTGTCTCTGCCAGTCTCTGGGGCTGGGAGGGCATGGGTGGGATCGAGGAAGATGGCAGAGTCACAGTAACAGAACAATGGAATAACATTTTAAAGATGCTGAGAGAAAAATTAAAACTTCAATCTTGCAATTTTATATCCAGCACTATCCAAAGTATCCTGTTATACTGATGGCATGCATTCACTCGAGTACTTAGAAGAAACTGAATTTGAAACCAGCAAGTTCACTGTTATTTAATTATTTGTTGTATTTAGGACAGGGTTTCAGGGACTCACTGTGTAGATGGGTCTCCTAGTGATCCTCCTGTGTACAGCAACCCAAGTGCTGGGAGTTGCCACCAAGCCCAATCTCAATTGCCATCTCAAGGGGCCCCAGGGGTGCAGCCAGCATGCATGCAAGAGGATTGAATTTCTGGCTCCTGTATCTGCTTAAGCAGGCACTTTAATCCACTGAGGTATTTGGCTGGTCTTAAGAAACTTTACTTCACAAGGAATGCTAAGTGAAGATTTTTAATGAGGAAAACATGTAAGTTGGAAACATGGCTCTGCAAGAAAGAATAAAGATTATGGGAAATGAGTATAATAGAAATAGTTACTATTCCCTGAAATTCTTTAAAGGGGCATTGAAGATTATGTGGCATACCAACATGAGGTTTGCATATATATGCAGTATACTAATCTGATGTTTTTATATATTACACATAAAAATAATATTAAGTCAAGCTATAGGAAGATCACTATGAATGTGGACTGCATACATAGTGAGACCCTGCACCAAAAAAATAGAAAAAAGCAAAAAAAATAATAATAAGTCAAGCTAGACTGATGCATTTAGGTAAATGTTTAAACACTTGATGAATTACTGAGTGAAAGAATGTGTTAAACAGATTTCTATAATATAGAAAAGTTATCAAGAGAGCCGACCAAATAGCTCAGCAGATTAAAGCACCTGTAAGCCAGCCCAGGGCCCAGGGTTCTATCCTTGGGCCTGCTGTTCTGGCCCTGCCCCAGGGTGCACTGAGATGGCTAGAGAGACTGGGTGTGGTGGCGCACCTGTAATCCCAGCTCTTGGGAGGATATGACCATGCAAATCACCATGAGTCCGATCTAGTAGAGAGACTATGAACAGCCTGTGTAGACCTTTTAAGTATAGAAAAATATAAAAATACCAAATGAGACATTTACCAGATGAAATGGTTTTATTGCAGTTCATAGCTTGAGAGTTTCCAGTCCGTGCAGAGGTGGAAACATTGTTGTCTGTCCTGTGCTTAGGTAGCACACCGTGGCATATGGAGTGGTGGAACAAATCAGCTCATATTACATGAAAGAGAGAAAGAGGAGTCTGGAGCTCACAGTCCTCCCCAGCAGCGCACCTGCAATACCCCGAAGTCTTACTGTAAGAACCGCCCATTGACGCTTTCGCCCTCCCAAATTGTGGCACCAGGGAAGAAAGACTTTAATAACTGGGACTTAAAGGGATATTCGAGATCAAAAATATAGAACATGATACAACTAAAACTAAAAATATAGAAGATAAATATAATGCTAACAATAAGGCAGGAAATCAGACGTGGAAACAAAAGAGACAAGAAACACCTGAGAAAGTAGAGGAATTAGGCTTAAATACAATCAAATCAGTAATTATATTAAGTAGAAAATTATCAAAAAGTTCTTTTAAAAGAAAATTTTTAGCAAAACAAATCTTATATACGGTGACCTCAGGCCATACATTTTAATCACGCAAAGTCATGCAAACATTAACATATGGGAAAGTCTCTGAAAAAGGCATATTCGTATAGAACATTCAATAATAGCGAAATTCTTTCAGAAAAATATTGAAAAAAAAAGTGGATTACATCTCGTTCAAATTCAGTGACACAAAAATTAAAGATGAAATGAGAAAAAAGGGACTGGGGAGATGGCGCAATGGAATAAGCACTTACCTGGCAAGCACAAGGGCCTGAGTTCAATCCCTGGTTCCACCAAAAAAAAAAAAAAAAAAAAAAAAAAAAAAAAGAAAAAAGAAAAGAAAGAAGAAAATAATAAAACTATAGTTGAGGTTTTAGAACCATCTCACAATAATTTAAACTAAGAATACTATTAAAAGAGATTTTTTTAAATACTGCTATTCAACTAGAATTAATTTGTAATTATACAACTTGAAACCAATAACAGCATATTGATATTCTTTATAAGTAGAAGTGAATCATTTCTCAATCTGGGTTATATTCTGGATCATGAGAAATATTTCTAGATAAGTGTTGAATGTTAAATTGTATAGGCTACATTTTATCACTACAATGGAATTAAATAAAAAAAACTAACAATCTACACATACCTACACATTTGTTTCGATTAATTGACACATATGTAACCCATTAATGAAATATACTCTATTGAACATATAAAAATTACATAACTTCCACAGTTATGTTAAAAAACAAAGTTTGATATATTTTATAATTAAAACACGCAACAAATTCTCAGAAACACACTAACAGAAGGCAATCCCCTCAATTTCATAAGTGACAAAAATTAAAATCTATGTGTAGCATCATTTTGAGTAAAATATTGATTATTCCTTTCTCTAAGGTTGTGTAAAAGGAAAGATATTTTGTTCTTTCCATGCTTTCAATACTCTACTGGAGATCCAAGCTAGCATCATAAAACAAGGCAGGAAGGAAATATGAGAGAAATACTGAAAATTTGAAAGAAAAATCATCTGTGTTATTGTTCTGTATACAGAAAATACTAAGAAGCAAAAAAAGCAACTCTCACAAAAAAATCGAGTAAGTTTTAATATAAAAATTCAGTAAGTCAAGAGTATTTTGAATATTAGTAAATTATTTGTAAAATAAAAATTCAAATATTACATATGAACTTGCTGCTTCTTAACAACATGGAGAGTGCATGCAAGTTGTCACTTCTATGCTCAAAACAAGAAAATGCTGAAAAAATTTAAGAATCAATTCAAAGAACTATAGCTTCCCAATAATAAATGTTCAGGACCCAAAGCTCATAGATGAAGCCAGAACCTTAAGGAACTTTAAACTGTTACAGATAAATTGAAAGTGATTGATGTGAACTAGTGAAAACATTCAAAGCCAAAGTTATATACAATTTTTCTGTCATTTAAAATATATTTTTTGTGCCAGCCCTGCCTGTGGGGCTTGCTGAGATGGCAATTGAAACTAGGCATGGTGGCCTGCACCTGTAGTCTCAGCTCTTGGAAATCTGTAAATAGGCTTATCACTACAAGCCTAATCTAGTAGTAAGACCCTGAACACCCTGTGGACCCTTAAATAAACAAAATGTAATTTTTAAGAGATAATTCAGCAATATTTTCAAAACACTTAAAAATTAATATGAGTTGTAACTATATAATATGTAGTCATTTTAGGTGCTAAGTGATATTATTCATCAAGGAAATTAAGAAAAATGAGATCAGGCTATTTGTACCTTCTGGAGTGACAAAATTTTCAAATTTCAGTAAACTCTAATATTTAAGGCAACATGAGTATTTTCTTTG
>PVKA01049815.1:0-13048 GCA_004027165.1 Ctenomys sociabilis | reverse complement strand
ATCACCATATTATTTTCAGATTTAAGATTGAATTCATGTATTGAGTATCTAAATGGGCTAAATTCTCTCCTAAGCACTGCCATTTTGAGAGGATCATAGCCCATGAAAAAAGCAAAAATATCCAGCTTTTTAGCAATGATGGACTGGCTCAAACATCCTTAAACTGGATTTGCACTAACCCTCACTCAGGTCAGGACCAAACCTGCCTCAGGACAAAGATCAGTTGTGTTGGCTCACACTATACAGGGCTTATTTTCTCTTTATGCAATATGCCTTTATGTTCAGAGAAATTGTCAGAGTTATAGGTCTATCTTGATAAGGTAGAAGAATGTGTTAATTTGTGTTCATCTCAAAGTTAATTTGAGCTTCCAGAAATGACAACTGCTGGGTAAGACTTGCCATAATTTTTCAACTTTTTATTTTAAATATCTAAGAAGCATTTATCTATAGATCAACCATATCAGATTTTTAACCCTCAAGGTAGAGAACACCACTGCATGTCTGAAGAAGAATTTGGGGTCATAACGTGGCTGCTCATGCTTGTAGCAGGCTCTCTTCATCCTCATCACTGTCCCAAGAGCCAGTACATTGTCACATTTGCTTAGCATGTAAGAAATCCAGGGTCATACAAGTTAACAAGCTTGGCTGGGGGTCCCTATGTAATGAACGGCAGAACCAGGTTTTTTTTGTCTCCAAAATATTTAAAACTCCACTGTCTTCCCTGATGCATGGAGTGTATTCCTTGCCAGGGCCAGAGAAATTGGCTGAGGCATGTACTTGACAAAAGACTAGCAAGGGAGTTACTTGGAAAAATAGCATCACGACCTCAGGTGCCTTTGTTTTTGTGGCCTCTGAACAAACCTCCAAGCCATAAAGGAGAAGTTTTCCAGGCCTGGAGAAGCTGCTTGGAACATCAATTTAGTTTGCTTTGACAGTTCAGAGGAACAATATAATGGATAAAATTACCAAGATGACTTATGAGAGAGTAAGTTAGAATTTCTTGTTGGTGAAGCCTGTATTCCTCTCCTTCTTCCCTCTTCTCTGCCTGGTTACTATGTTTCCTGTTGCAACCACTCCTGGACTAGTCTTACCCTCAGAAAATCATGCCCACTGGACGTAGCTTAGGTCCCAGGACCTCAGATTGCTCCTGGAATTGGCCCGCTTCCCCTCCTGCTGCCTTTCAGAGACACTGCTTTTTAGACACTTGGGTATTCATCATAGCATTCATCATCTCCTGTTTCTTGCCCTGCTTGTTTATTAATGAGGGAAACAGCTTTAGGGGTCAAATTTAAGGATGAACTTATTATCAAGTTCTACCTTGATCTATGAATATAGCTGTTCCATGTTCACTATGGCTTGGGTCCCAAACAGCTTTCAAAGGCCCAATGCCAAAGGCTTGGTCACTGATATGTGGTGCTACTGGGAAGTGATGGGATCTTCAGGAGGTAAGGCCTCCTGGAAGAAAGTTAAGTCAGTGGGGACAGGTTCTTGAAGAGGATATTAGAGCCCTTGTCCATTCCTTTCTTTCTCTTCTTTTCATGGTCACCATGAAGTGAGCCATTTTGCTGCACCATATACTCCGTGTCATGATGCTCTGTCTTCTCAATTGACCAAAGAGGCAGGGTCAAGTGATCAAGGACTGAAATCTCTGGAACCAGGAGCTGAACCAAACCATTCTTTGAGGTAAGCAATTATTCTACTGAGCTATCTTCCCAGCCCCCAAACCATTCTTTCATTACATTCATTTTCTCAAGTATTTTGTTACAATGATGGAAAGCTGACTAAAGCAGCAGTCAAAGGAGACCATTTCTACACATGTCTACATGTGTCCATCCTTACATCTACTTGTGTGTGGACTTATTCACCCATCATTTGTTACTCTGGAATTGGAGCACATGCCTGGGTACTGTGTTAACATGTGATGTGAGCAGTGATGAAGACTATGGATGTTACTGCAGGAGAGATTACTAAAATCACACTCTGGAATTAGCTATGTTAGAATTAGAGAAATATAGGATACACATTGCTTTTTTTCTTGTCTCTTGTTTTCATTTATTACCCCCCCCCCCTTTAAAAACAAACATTTACTTAAGAGACAGTATAGCAGTAATCGATATGACATTAGAAGCAGTATGTAGAAGCATTCTGGTCTTTTAGAAGACCAGAATAACAGGTATTCCAAGCATGGCTCTAGTATTACACATTGCTATCTTTGGTGCTTGGTTTACAGGTATCAGCTTATATAGTTAGTCAGGGTGAGAAGCCTACCAATTAACTGCTAGTCTCGAACACCTGGGGAAGGTTAAGTCAATAATCCTGAGAATCTGCACATTGCTTTTAGATGAGAAGTGTGCATGCATATAAGTGTATGCTGCTTCCTTGTTTCTACATGAAATAAGTTAAAACTGGAAGTTGCATAGGTAAAGAGAGCAATTTCTGTAGCTGAGGATTTCTTACTGAATAGTGATGGGTTATCTCCTGGGAAATTTGTTTGGAGCTCTCCTACGAGGGGTGTTTTAACTTTGAATAGTTATATAAATCATGAATCAAGGAAAGAGGCTTTATTTACTGAACTAAAGTCGCATTTGAATTCTGGTTTCAGCTCTACTGTTAATTTCTATGAAATCTTGAGTAAATGTCATTCTTAATGTGGAGATGCTACTTGTATCCTTTCTTTTTTTTTTTTTTTCTCTTTTTTTTTTTTTTTTTTTTTTGAGACAGGGTCTCACAATGCAGTTCAGGCTGGCCTTAAGCTCACTTTGTAGCTCAGGCTGGTCTCGAACTCACAACAATCCTCCTGGCTCAGCCTCCCGAGTGCTGGGATTACAGGCATGCACCACCACGCCCGGCCTTATCCTTTCTTTTTTAATTTAAGATTATTTTGAAGAGTAAAAACAAGCAAAAACAAACAGAAAAAAGACAGAAACAAGGTAATGTACAGCAATATATATGTGCCACAGATTTTCAGAACAGGAATAGCTAATTAGCAATGGTTGCTATCTATTTTTACCATCAAATCTATTGCTCAGATTAATAGATACAGTTATGCAAGATTGAGGAAAAAATTGAATACTGATGTTTGCTTTCAAGAAATCTTAATTTTTTTCCTTGTATTTTTTGTTTTAATTTTAAAGAGAGTATAACCGTTGATAAGACATTAGAAATGATAAACGTTTAGGAGACAAGATGATAGGCATTCAGTATGAGTTTTGTATTACACACTGCTGTCCTTGGTGTAGTTGCTTAGATCACAGATATCAGCATACAGAGTTGGTCAAGGTGAAAATTCTAAACATTAACTGCTAATTAAAATAAAAATTATGAATACACTCCTCTCAGCCATCCTGTATATATTACTTGCATGTTTTTCCCTCCTTCATTTTTTCCTTTTTTCCTTCCTCTCATCTTTGTTGTTTAATCCTCAAGTTTAGTTTGTTTCCATTTTACTATATCTATTATACCTTTCAATTTTTATTTTTTCAGGTTCCTAAACTAGGGAGACAATATGATGTTGTTATGGTTTTGTGGCTAGTTGTCCCCCCAAAACCTCACGCAGTCATGGGGTGGCTTCTGGAGTTTGTAATTGATTCTTGATCCAATGGGTGTGAGTGCCCTGGAGCAGCTACTCTGCATTACAGTGTAAGGAGGGGGGAGAGGCCAGCTGGCTGTGTGAGCTGCTGCCACTCTCTTTGCTCTCTGCTCTTTGCTGCCACCATAAATGGGTGCTCTCTGCCATGTGCTGCTCTGCCTTAGAGCAAGCTAAATATAAAGCAAAACCTCCACTGACTATTATGAGTTAAATAGCACTTTCCTGCCTTCATTGTGGGTGGTATTTTGTCCCAGCAACAAGAGCAGAGTACTAAGACAGATATTTACACATATGGGTCTGATTTATTTCACTTACGACTATAGCCTCTAGTTGCATCCATTTACCTATAAAGGTTTTGAGTTTGTTTTTCTGTATAGCTGAGTAGTACTCCATTATATAAAAATACCACATCTGTTTCATCCATTCCTTAAGTGATGAGCATTTTGATTGTCTCCAAGATTTGGCTATAACAAATTGTGATACTATAAACATGGGTGCACATATACAACTATGGTATGATGTTTTCAGTTCTTTGGGAAAATATCCAGAAGGGGAATAGCTGAATTGAGTGGTATTTCCAGTCCTAGTTTTTTTGAGGAGTCTCCATATGGATTTCCATAATGGTTGTACCAGTCGACATTCCCACCAGCAGTGAAGAAGGTTCCTTTTCCCCACAGCCTCTCCAGCATTTGTTAGTAGTTGATTTATCTATGATAGACATTCTTTCCGGGATGAGATGGTATCTCCATGTTGTTTTAATTTGCATTTCTCAAATGGTCAGTGCTGTGGAACATTTTTTCATGTATTTATTTCAAACTTGTATTTCTTCCTCTGAGAAATGTGTGTATTCATCTCAGATGCCCATTTTTGGATTAGATCTTTACATTTTGGGGGCTGAATTGTTTTGAGTTCTTTGTAAAATTTAAATAGAAGTCCTTTGTCTGAGTGATTGTTGGTTATAGTTTTTTCCCCCAATTTGTAGGTTGTCTTTTCACTCTGCTGGTGATTTCTTTTGGCATGCAGAAACTTCTCAGTAAGATGAGATCCCAGTTGCAGGTTCTTTGAAGTATTTCCTGTGCAGTTTTTTTTTTTTTCATGAACTATCTGCCTACTCGCATGTCTTCTGCCCACTTTCTCTTCTAGTAGATTCAGTGTTTCTGTTTTAATGTTTAGATCTTTAATCCATTTTAACTTTAGTGCATGGTTATAGACCTGGTCTGCATTTAGTTTTTGGTGTGTGCAGAGCTAGTTTTTTTCCAGCACCATTTGTTGAAGAGGCTATCTTTCTTCCAGTGAACATGTTTGGCCTTCTTGTCAAAGATAAGATGGCTGAGTGTGTTTGTAGTTGCGTTTGCATCTGCTAACCTGTTCCATTGATCCTCAGGTCTGTTTATTTTTGTGCCAATACCATACTGATTTTATCACAGTAGTTTTGTAGTACAACTTGAAGTCAGGGATTCTAATGTATCCTGCTTTGCCTTTGCTGCCCAAGATTGCCTTTGCTATTCTAGGTCTTTTCTGGTTCCAAATAAATTTTAAGAATGTTTTCTCTAGATCTGTGAGGTACATTGATGGTATTTTGATAGGAATTACATTAAATTTGTAAAATTTTGGGAGTATGGCCATTTTTACAATGTTGCTTTTTCCTGTCCAGGAGCAAGGAATATATTTCCATTTTCTGAAATCCTCTTTGATCTCTCTGTTTTTTTAAAGAGGGTTGTCATTTTCATTGTATAGGTCTTTTACTCCCTTTGCTAGATGAATTTCTAAGTATTTCATTTTTTGGGATGCTATTGTGAAGGGTGTTGTTTCTTTAATTTCTCTCTCAATGAGTTAGTTATGTAGAGGAGTGCTATTGGTTTTTGGGTGTTGACTTTATATCCTGCTATGCTACTGAATTTGTTCAGTAACTCTAGGAACTTTTTGGTGGAATTTTTGGATCTTCCAAGAGAGAATCATATCATTTATAAATAATGATAGTTTAACTTCTTCTTTACCTATACTTGTTCCTTTTATTTCTCTCTCTTGTCTAATGGTTCTATCTAATGATTCCAGAACTATATTGGACAGGAGGGGTGATAGAGGACATTCTTGTCTTGTACACTATTTGACAGTAAAAGCTTTCATTTTTTTTTTCTCCATTTAGGATTATATTGGCCATTGGTTTTTCACAAATGGCATATATCAAATTAAAGTATAGGCCATCTATTCCAAATTTCTGTAGGGCTTTGATTATGAATGAGTTCTGGACTTTGTCAAAAGCCTTTTCTGCATCTATTGAGAAGATTATGTGGCTTTCTTTTTGCTCTATTGTTATGGTGTATTGCGTTTATGGATTTGCATATGTTGAACCATCCTTCATCCCTGAGATGAATCCTACCTGGTCATGGTGTATAATCTTCTTGATGATTTGCTGTATTCTATTTGCTGGTATTTTATTGAGGATTGTTGCATCTATGTTCATGAGAGAGATTGGCCTGTAGTTCTCTTTTTTAGTTGGATCTTTTCCACTTTTGGTATCAGTATAATACTTGCCTACAGGAATGATTTTAGGAATAATGTTTCTTTTTCAATTTCATTGAAGAATTTGAGGAGTATTGGGATTAAGTCTTCTCTAAATTTGTTGTAGAATTCAGCTGTGAATCCATCAGGACCTGGGATTTTCTTTGTTTGTGATTTTTTACATTACATTTTCAATTTCATTGACTGATATTGGGTTATTGAGAGTTTTTATATCTCTTGATTCAGTTTTCATAATTTGTACCTATCTAGAAATCTATCAATTTCTTCTGTGTCTTCAATCCTGTGAGAGTAAAGATTTTCAAAATAGCTATTGATGATCTTCTCAGTTTCCACAGGATCTGCAGTAATTTCTCCCTTTTCATTCCTTACTACTTGAATTTGAGTTTTTTCTTTCCTCTTTTTGAGGAAATTGGATAGGGGTTTATCAATTTTATTTACTCTTTCAAAGAACCAGCCTTTGTATTCCTTAGTTCTTTGTATTGTTTTCTTTGCCTTCATTGCATTAATTTCTTCTCTAATCTTTATATTTTTCTCCCATCTTTGTTCTTTGGATTTGGTTTGCTCTTCTTTTTCTGAAAGCTTAAATTGCAGCATTAGGGTATTTATTTACTGTTGCTCTGTTTTCCTAGTGTGTCAGTTCACTGCCACAAATTTCTCTTTGAGAACAGCTTTCATTGCATCTCACAAATTCTGGTAAATTGTGTTTGAATTTTCATTGGATTATAGATATTGTTTAATTCCTTATTTAATTTCATCTCTAATGCATTGGTTACTGGGGAAGAAGTTATTTAATTTCCATATGTTTATGAAGTTTTTGTAGTTTCTTTCTTTTTTCTTTCTTTGAAAACTCTTTGTTAGCATTTTAATGAACCCCCTGTCCAGTGTTTAAGAAAAATATAGTTTTCTGTTTATTATGAAGATGTGAATGTGCTCGAGATTTTTTAAAACAAATAAATGAAAAGCATTGGGAGATGCATGGTTGAATGAATCTTTGGCCAAGCTTTGAAATATGTTCAGGACTTAGGGTGCCTTAGTTAGGCTTATACATCCTTAGTTGGTCTGCCACAGTCCTGATCCATGGCTGAAATCCTAGTATAAGTAATAAGATTATTTTCCTTTTTCTTAAAACTCTTTTGGGTTAGAAGATGTACAGCCATTGTATTTTAGGTTCATTGTCTAGTGGTAGTTGAAACAGGACTGGACTCAGTCATAAAGATTTGCATTTAAATCTACATTAGTTGAAGTCATAGGTGAGAAGCTACTGTAAATGCCTAGGGTTTGATCCCGGGCACCACATGCCATGCCAGCTCTTCCCCAGGGCATGCTCAGCCAGCCACTGAGACCAGGGATGGTAACATATGCCTGTAATCCCGGCACTGGGGAGGCTGAAAATAGGGGAATCATTGTGAATCTGAGCTACATAGTGAGACCTGTATTAAAATACATTAAAAAAGGGTACAGGATCAAATGAGGGAGGATTCTGCCATTGGCCTGCAATGTCTCCAAGTGGCCCAGCTAATGAGATGATTCCCAGAAATGAGGCCATATCTTAGGGTGCAGGATTCCACATGGGGCCATGCGCCTCCTCCCCTTTCTGCTTAGCTGGGCACCTCCAAGGCATGTGCCAGTGCATGCATGATGGAGATGCTGGAAGCACTGTCACAGGCTGCGGTTGCTTCATAGCAGCTGGCTCTAAATGCTGCATATGGGTGGGCTCAGGGGACATCAAGGTGCCTTTGCCCACCCCCACTCAAGTCTCCTCAGACTGGTCAAGCTGGACCAGGAGGGGAAGACTGAATTCTTGGTGTGCAAGACCTCTGACTTTGATCAAAAAGAGGATAGTTTGTGTCTTTTGAGAGAGATGGTACTTCCTGGGCTGACCTGGGACATATCCTCAGCTCTTAATTGGAGAAAGGAATGTGAGGGGGTCATGTTCCTTTAATAGGGTGTTTTCGTCACTTGAGGATTTTACATAGAAACGAGGGCTGGCATTTTGGAGGCTGAGATTCAGTGGACACAAATTGGTTTCTCCTAGAGGTGGAGGTGTCATGTTGGAATCTACCATCTGAACTCTAACTTTGGCTTTGTTGTTGATTCTTTATATGGCTTTGGGCAGTTTTGGTTTCTCCAAAACCTATTTAAAATTGGGGTCTTTACTCCATTGATCTCATACCACCTAATCTACCCATCACTTGGGAAGTTATCAAGCTTTGTAAAGTCATAACATTACTTTATTTACTCACTAGGAATACACTGAGCACTTGTCATATGACAAACATCATAAGGTGGGTGCCAGGAATACAAAAGTGACTGAGACAGCCCTCTAGCACTGCTGTTTCATGAAGAGACTTATGTGAACCAGTAATATATGGGCAGATGAAATGGTTGGTTACTATCTTACATGGTGTGGTGGATTGACAACTGGAGGTCAACTTATAATACCCAGATGAATTAGATCTGCCATCAGCAGAGCAGCTTGGGACCTTGCTGTTGCGGAGAATGGCTGTGGTTCTTTTAGAAGGAGCTCTGGTCCTTTGAGCGTCACTTCCTGGACAAGGTAGGGAAGATGGTGTACTTTTGAATCTCCTGGAGAAGCTTATCATGCTGGCTTTCCTGATATGAATTGAGCTGTTGTCATTACCAGAGGAGTTGGGATCTTGTTGGTGAGGATGGCTGTAGCACTTTTCATAGCAGCTTTGGTTTTTACTTTGGACATTGCTTCCTGGATCCAGCACAGATCCCACAGCCTGCTGCCATAGATCCTTCAACCCGATGACACAGACTTTCTATTTTCCATCACTGACCTTTGGATATTCCCAGTGCACATCCATGAAACAGGCTTGAATGAGACACTGTCACAGGCTCTAGGTTTTCCAGCTGGACAAATACAGGATATTGCCATGGGATCCAGGCCAGCCCCTCAGCTGAATTCTTTGGGTCTCTCATATATGGACAGATTTCCCACACTCTTGTATATGACTCTTTGGGTAACTATTATAAAATAATCCTATAAATTATGTGTTTTGTATGAAATCTTTTCCCTCACAAATCCAGACTACAACCCCTGGTAGGAAGCAAACATATAACACAAGATTCTGAGACAAAGGGAAGAGGGTGCTTCTTAGATAGAATGGTCTGGGAAGACTCATCTAAGTTGTGAGCAAGAGGATATAGTGCTGCAGAGCTGCAGAGCCATATCCCAGGCAGAGGGACACATTATGAGTCCTGTCACCATCTCTACATGTGGCCTACAGATCTTCCATACAAAGATCTGGGAGTAGACAGAATCCATTTGTTTAAGGATTACTTGTGCTGCTGGGATAGATACTTCAGTAGAAAACAGAAGGCACAGAAGAGTTTGTAACTACTTATCAACAATATAGCAAAAGGGTTTTGTGTATCTTTGTGTAGACAGATATCTCTAGAACGATACACAAGAAATTGATGGTTGTGCAGAGGAGATTATCTCAGGGGCCAAGGTAAAGGAGAGATTTACTTTTAACTACATGTCTATTCTTTGCTGCTTATTTTTTTTTTTATCATGTGCATAAATTACAATGAAAACTCAGTTTTGAAAGTTAGCTATAAATGTATACTTAACAAATGCTAGTGGCATTGATATTCTAAATAGGCAGCGATCACCTAAAAAGACCCAAGTGGGTCGCTAGCCCAACCCTGAGGGGAACAGACCCTATCCCGCATTCATGCCCGCTTACTATGTGACTCGCTTTCCCATTTGGTCTTGGGCCTAATCAACTTTACCTGAGCAAGTCCCATTGGCTGACCATAGTTTTGTCCCATCCCACCTCTGCCTAAGCGAGAACCCCTCTAAGAGGTCTAAGAGACAGCTTCCTGGGGCAACCGGCTCGGGTCCCCCTTCTGTCCCTCTCTGACAGAAGCTTTTCTTTCCAATAAAGTTTTACCCTCAAACTCAAAAAAATAAGAAAAACGTAAATGTCTGTAAGCCATTTGGTAACAAAAGTTGAGGGAGGAGTACATGGCTGCATCCATTTGCCTAGAAAACAAGCTTGGTCTGGAAGCAAGGCTGGGCTGGGGCCAGCTCTGCAACGGCAGCCCAGGAGCAGTGCAGTGACGCAGGGGACCCACTTGTATATTTATGTGGCCTTCGCACTGCACACAGCATGATACCCATTTCCCCTTTCTGACATTTATACCTGACTGACTGTGTTGCTTTGGGTTTGAAAATCAGAGTCCCAACCCTCATATGTGTACTGATTTTTAATATAATTGTTTCTGTGCATGTTCCCCAAATTTCCTCATATATCATTAAGTATAGAATGTATACATTCAGGTTCATTTATTCTGATAGATTATTTATCATCCTCCTTCTGTACTCTTTCTAGGGTAGTGAGGCCAGTGGTGACAATTTCTTTCATATGCAGACTTAGGATGAAAACTTCTAAAAGGCTGAAAAAAAGCCAACTGAATGATTAAAGAATGTCTTGAATTTAGTTTAATTTTCTGTTTTAATGTGTGGTTTACTCCTTTGTTGTTGTTCAAGCTCTTAAAGAATGTTTGTGTTTTTTTTTTCCCAGTACTTCAGCTACTTGGAGAGTACTTGGAATCCTTGGCTCTCTGGATCAGAGCTAATAACTATTGAACAGAGTTTGTTGAACAGTCCAATGGTCCAAGGTACACTGTGTAACAGGATTTCCACTTGTATTCACGTAAAATTACATTAAGAGAGCTTATTCGTGCTCTGTACATAATTTTAGTGAATAGAGCTTTCAATTCACATGTCTACAGAAAATTAAAAGAGCAAAGAGAGAGGGGCAAAAGCAAGTACTTTGACACCAGCAAGAAGTGACAGCCTAAGAACACAGGAAAGAAATGTAAAGGTAGAAGCCTGATTGTAAAAAACAGTATTAGAGAATGAATTAATACAAGGGCAGATCTTTTCAGATATTACTGTAATGGATGCACAATCAGTGCTTCTGCATCTTCAGCATATTGTGTTCTAAATCTTCTGTTTAGGGAAGACAGGACCTAAAATGATAAATTTTTGAAAGTTTTTTTTTTTTTTTTAAAGAAGTAGTTAAAAATTTAAAATCCAATGATCCCTTTGGATACATCCTTAACATGATAAATTGTATTTGTATCAATAACTGATACTGTAGAAAATAGGAAAAAGAAACACAAACACTCACATCAAAACTCACAATATTAAAAACCCTCTCAGTATGAAGGGAATGTCTGGTCCCATCTCTACCAGGTAACGTCACTCTGTTTTGTAGGAAACCCAAAACAAAAGGCATAGCTGCTGAAAAGACTCACTCATATCACCACTTTGAAGTTATATAATTATTTTTTAAGAAAACCTAAAAGCATGAACAGAAATACCCATGTTTATGGCACCATAATTCACAGTAAAATAAATAAGCTAAATCTCAGAAGCAGCCTATGTGTCCCTGTCCGGATGGATGGATAGATAAGGCAGGTGTGGTGTTTACACACAATGGAGGACTACTCTCCATAAAGACCAACTTGACTCATTTGTAGAAATGTGGATGCACCTTGAAATCATCATGTTAATGTTAATGAAATAAGTAGGACACATGAGCTGAAGTATTGGAAGGTTTCTTGGACATGAGAAGCCCAAAAATATAAATAAAGAGCAAAATAAAGGTTAGATGATAAGAAGTAGGAAGACAGATCTCTCTCAGCTGGGAAGGAGATGAAAAGAAAGGCTTCCTGTTTTCTGCCTGCTCTGCAGTGGAGCATTTCTCCTTTGCCATGCTGCCCTGCTCAGAGCCAGCTGGCTGTGGACTAAAACCTCTACAGACTTTAGGCCGCTGTAAACTTGCCTCCTTTAACCTCGTGTGTGTTGGGTATTTTGTCTCAGTAACAAGAAAGTAACTAAGACAATAATCTTGGTAGAACTACTTAATCACACTGGACCTTAATTTTCCCATCTATAAAATGGAAACAATAATAATAACACCTACTTTACTGTCTTGGTTACTTTTCTCTGTTGCTAAGATAAAATATCCAGTGCCCAAAGTTAAAGAGGGGAAGTTTTGTTTAGCCTACAGTCTGTGGAGCTTTCAGTCCATCGTGGCTGGCTCCAGGGCAGGGTGGCACAGGATAGAGGACAACAGTTCACAAAGTGGAAAACATCAAGGCCAACAAGGGGAGCGCTTACTCCACTGAGCCATCTCCCTGCCCCCAAATAAGAGTCAAGATTTTTTTTTTTTTTCAGAACTGGGGATTGAACTCAGGCCCTTACACTTGCCAGGGAAGTGCTTATTCCACTGAGCCATCTCCCAGCCCCAAGGCCAACAAGGAAGGAGCAGAAAGAGCAAGCCTCTTTCTCCTCCGCATATTGTATGCAGAATACCTGTCCCAGGGTGGGCGTAGCTCTCATACACCCTAACCCCAGTGTAGGACCATGAATCAATCATAAACCCACCCCCTTGACTGCATGAGACTTTGGGGGGACAACTAGACATAAACTGTGACACTCACACAGTTATTATTTAATACATATAAGGTACTTAGAGCAGTGCTTGCCACATAGAAATGGCTAAATAGGTACTAATGGAATTTTAAAGCTAATTTATCGAAATTAAGGTTTCAATTTATGGAATGTCAAGGAGCTACTTTATAAAGGTTGTCTGGTTACTAATAAGCTGGCAAGGATAGTCAAGAAAATTTTGAAACTAGATGAGTTTCAGGGGAATTTTGATGTAGAAATATTTAAGTATATATCAAAGCCTTTGTAATAAAAATTATAGTTCTTAGACTTGGTGTGGTGGCATTTCCCTGTAATCCCAGCACTTGGGAGGCAGAAAATAGGAAGATCACTATGAGTCTGATCTGTGTAGTGAGATCCTATACTAAATACAATATATATATATATATATATATATATATATATATATATATATATAATATATATATTTTTTCTTTTTTTTT
>PVKA01049814.1:0-13049 GCA_004027165.1 Ctenomys sociabilis | reverse complement strand
AACCCAAGAACGCCTGAGGGGAGAAGACACCAAACCCAAAGGTTCCTGGGAGGAAACTGGCTCTTGACCACTGAAAGATCTCCACTTCCTATTGTACTTTTTCTTTCTTTTTGCTAGTGAACTAGGAATTTTGCCTGAGTTTTTCAGTAGAATAAGTTAATGAGTCACTCTTTCAGAGATTAGGCTGAGACAGCTTACAATAGTGGTTATCAGGGGAAAGTGATTTATATCTGTGCCTTACATGTTAACTAAGAGTAAGACTTTTGCCACCTGTATTGTCTTTACCAATGTGTAAAGTGTGATTGCTTGATGATAAATATGTTTCATCTATGAGCTTCAAGGTTAAATCTTGTTTAGTTGCTAAAAATATTTACCTAGCTGATCAGATGGAAATCAAGTGTTTGGAGATTGGCTCAGTACACAGGGCCAAATCCCTCCAGTCAATTGTTTTATCTATGTCTAAAACTGATTTTTTATAGCCTGAGAATTGCTCCCTTCTAATTGACCTTCTGTACACATTCCTAACACCAGATTAACTGTAGCTGTTAACTTACAGATGGTCAATAAGAATAAGTGAAGGGTTTGTGAAACGTCCAGGAGATAAAAATCTGCATCAGTTCGAGGGTGGATAGGCTGGTGGGACCTTGTCTCCCGTCTCTCTGCAGGAGTATCCAGCTGCTCTGGAAAGGGTTACTCAAGGGATGTCTTGGGGGAGGGAATCAATTAGAAATAAGGAAAGGGGATGCCCTAAAGTTTCTTATTGTATTCCAAATATGGGGATCTCATGGTTAAAGTCTCTTACTCCTTTAGAGTGCTTCATTAGGCACCAAAAGCATTTGATCCTTACATGCTGAAAAACGCCACTTAATACAAATGGAATGCAGAGGAAAGTATAAATTATGGTGCTATTTTATAACTAGAAAGATGATGTAAAAAGAAAAATAGCAAAAATGTCTTCAGATTTGTATTAAAAAGGATATTGTTATTTAATAAAGTTTTAAAAAGTGTAGATGTGAACAACAGGAGAAGCAGGCAGTTCAGGTACCTGAGGACAAGACAGCATTAAGCACAACCTCGCCCACCATTACTGAAAGTAAGATTTCCCCTATTTGCCTTTCTAGTACACAGCTGAAATCCAGGCCTCTACAGGACTACACCCATTCTTAGCTTAATCTCTGCAAGCTTTTTAAGGACAATACCCTCTAAAGAAAAAAAAGACAATTTGGAAGTTCCGGAGTTCATGTACCTTAGATGACCCTGATAAGTACATTGATGTGTTTTAGAGGACTTATTCAGATTTATGAACTCTATTAGAGAGATATAATGTTAATCTTAAACAAAGTTTTGACTTCTATGGAAATATGGACAGCATTACAAGCTACTATTGATTTTGGAGAGGAATATTATATTGTTATAAAAGCCAAAAGATAGACAAGAAGTGGAACTTCCAGCTCCCACTGGAGCCTGAACAGTCAGAACACTGATGACATAATAGCCAGGCAGGAAACTGGGAAAGATGTTTTTCTTTCAAGTATGTATTCTTAAAGGTCTAAAAACTAGAACCAAGCCTTCTAGTTATTTTAAATTTTAGCTATTTACCAGGAGAAAGATACATATCCCTCTGATTTCTTGTAATGTTTAGTAGCTACCCTGGTGAAACATATTTCCTGAGATGCTAGTTCAATAGAGGGACAGATTACTCTTTTGCTCCAGATGACTTTTGCTCCAGACAACTCACTTGATACTTTGGCAAAAACTGTTTAAATGTCCTATAATTAAAACTTGGAAAACCAGGTAAAGAAAACAAAAAAGTTTAAAAAATGGCTACCTTTACAGCGTCAAAACTGACCCTAAGTCTGATTCTCTTGGCTCCAAGAAGAGCTCAATGACGATGAGGTTCACCTGCTACTGCTATCAGAAGCCAGGACAGCATAAGAGGGACTGCCTTAAGAGGGCTGCAAGCCATATCCTGACTGCCAAGGGAGCAACTAGAAGTAAGACTGCACTCTGAGGCTGAGGTCTCAGAGCTCAGACTTAGCTTCCCAGGTGGTCCAGTAGAACTAAAGGGCCCTGGGCCTGCCTCTTCCCTTTGGATGATCTGTTACCTCTATCTGCCATCTCCACAGAGGAACCCTGAGTAATCACAACTACAGGAAGTAATCCAGCCTATTGCTGGACATTGGCACAGGTCTCTTTGTCCTTCTCCAGCCCTGACTTTCCTTCCAGTCATTGTACCTCAATAGAAACAGATTTAGAAGATGTGTTGCATATTCAGATTGCTTACTAATCAAGATGATGCTGAGACTGATGTTTTACAAGTATAATATATTGTTGTTGTTCGTGTACAAGATTTAAAAGTTATTTCATTGGTTTAATCTGACTGAATGCTGTGTATTTCATGATAAATGCATAAGTTAATCTGGTTGATTTCTGATATAACTCAGGTATTTCATGGTCATAGTTAATACAGGTGTGATGTCTCTTAACTAAATCTAGAGAGACATAACAAACTGTCAGACTCCATGAATAAAGAGGTCTAAGAGCTAGTAAGTTACTATTGCTAGCTCTCAAAAAGTTTATAAACATACTTGTCAGCTCAAACATTCATGCTTTGATTATATGTGCTCCAATTTCTCAAAAAATTTGTTCTTTCCTAAAAGATATCAGAATCTAGGTAATCATACAGGTAAAATCTAAAACAAATGTGCTAGATTAAGATTCCTTTAACTGGGATCCACCAGATTTTGTCAAAACGTTGTTCAGTGGACCCCGGTATCTGCCATGAGCTACGTGGACTTCAGTATCTGCCATGAGCTGCACAAGTAAAAAGGATATACAGAAACAAATTTGTCTAAGTTGATAAAAATTGCTCAGAAGGTGTCTCATAGTAAAAATGTTACAGAATGGAATTATAGATGAAAAATAAGAATGGTGATACTAGCAGCCTACAGAAACAAAGGTCAGTCTGGAAATGGGGAAAACGTTATGATTTCCTGGATTCAGACAGAGAGAAGGGACATTTCAAGCAAAAACATGTCCAAAGCTGCTAGAGAAAGAAAAACAGGGTTTATTATGGAATCAAGAGGAAGTTTCAGACTGAGGTGGTTGTGTGTCTTCCACAGCCAGTGGCCCCATTTGCCAACCGGAGAGTACTTGGTGTTTTCCCTATTTTTGGCAATTCATGTGTCCCAGTAATAACAGGAAAGGCCAGTTTGTTTGAAACAATACACAATGGCCATAAAAGTTGAAGGGATTAAACCCCAAATTTAAGGGATCTCTGCTAGTGGACCTACAAAAAGTTCTAGCTTGTCTTTTTCATAATTATCTTGTTATGATTATTTGGCCCATGTATATTTAATAGTTTCTTTGGCTTTGGCTTCTCCAGATTCAAAACCATAATGAAAATGCCTGTCATCTACTGAGGGCTTTTCGATAAAATCTCTGAAAAATGTATCTGACTGTCAGTTCACGAGTACGACCCGTTTCAGCCTGAAGAAACCAGAGCGGTCTTCGCCCATATTTCCTTCATGGCAGTTCGGGTTACTTCTTCAGAGGGGGAAATGTTACAGGGAGCCAAATTAGATAGAAATGTTATAGGCAGTTAGACAGGGCCAGGCCCTCAAAGGAGACAGCACAGAAAACAAAGACAACTGTTGGAGGGACGATGCTCCTGCTATGAACCAGACCTAGAGGCCAAACAAATGCTAAAAGAGTAGCACCTGGGATTGACCTTCTAAATAGGTATCCAACACCTGAAAAGACCCAAGTGAGGATTTTGTTGAGCATTTTTGCATCTATGTTCATGAGGGAGATTGGCCTGTAGTTCTCCGTTTTGGTTGTGTCTTTCCCTGGTTTTGGAATCAGTATATACTTGCCTCCAGAAATGATTTTGGGAGGACTTTTTCCTTTTCAACTTCATGGAAGAGTTTGTGGAGTGTGGGGATTATATCTTCTATAAATTTCTTGTGGAATTCAGCTGTGAATCCATCAGGACCTGGACTTTTCTTTGTCGGTAGGGTTTTTATTACATTTCGTATTTCGTTGGCTGTTATCGGCTTATTGAGAGTTGTTATATCTTCTTGATTCAGTTTTGCTAATTTGTACCTTTTGAGGAATCTGTCCATTTCTTCTGTGTCTTCTATCCTGTGAGCATAAAGATTCTCAAAGTAACTATTGATATTCTTCTGAATTTCCACTGGGTCTGTGGTGATTTCACCCTTTTCATTCCTTATCGCTTGTACTTGAATTTTCTTTTGCCTCTTTTTGATGAGGTTGGCAAGAGACTTATCAACTTTATTTAGTTTTTCAAAGAACCAACTTTTTGATTTGTGGATTCTTTGAACTGTGGTGTCGAGTTCAAGCACCTAAGTTAGTTGAATGACAATGGAGTGCCCACCTTTGACAGGGGTAGACAAAGGAAGGGGTATAGAAAGAAAAAATCATGATGTGTGTGTATAGACAGTACAGTTGGGATAGATAACGCTGTGCTTCTACATAATCCTATGAGAGGCAAGATCTGCACTAATGGTGGATGGACAGGATATTATGTCAACTTCTAGTACTATGGTCATCAACTAGGAAAATAATTATTGAATTTTTGATATAATTCATGTATAAAAAATAAGATAAGTCAGCAGCTACACTCTTAATTTACTGATAAGAAACATCTGCTAAAATAATATCTGTAAATATAATATCATGTATGCACCTTGTACGATACCAAAACATTATGAAAACAGTTTGCAATGTATTAATTTATCGAATCTGTCTTGTTAAGGTGTCTTGAAACTGTCTGATATTTGTACTTCAATAAAATAAAAAATAAATTAAAAAAAAAAAAGACCCAAGTGAGTCACTAGCCCAATCCCCAATGGGAAGAGACCCTGTCCCGTACATAATCCAACCCCCAAAAAAAGAAACATTGTCCCATATTCATGCCCACTTATTCTGTGACTCACTTCCCCATTTGGTCCTGGGCCCAATCAATTTTCCCTGAGCAATCATGCTTGTAATCCCATTGGTTGACCATAGTTTTGTCCCACCTCACATCCACCTAGGCGAGTTCCCATTCTCTCCTTTAGCCCCACATGGCTTTACACTATAAAAGTTCCTGGAAGAGACAGCTTACCCAGGCAATCTGCTGGGGTCCCCCTTTTGTCCCTCTCTGACAGAAGCTTTTCTTTCCAATACAGTTTTACCCTCAAAAAAAAAAAATCAGCAGAAAAATAGGGAAGAAGATGAGAAATAAAATAAATTCACTTCTGGTCTCATGTGTAATAAATGTCAATCAAAGCACTCTATAAATTGGGTAGCAATGGGCCAAAGGAATGGAACAATGGAAGAGCTATGTGCTAATGTTGCTTTACATATTAACATTTTACATTTTAAAAGTTAGAAAATAATATTTAAAGAATTAAAATTCAAAAGTAATATATAAAATTAAACAAAAGCAACCTATAAAGCAAAGTGAATGTTTTAAGATGTGTTTAAAAAATCAAAACTAAAAAAGAAAGTGAAAAATATAGAAATATATATTTCTTATGTGTATACAGAAGTAAAATGTAAAAGACTTCTAGACTATCAATTTGTACCTAAGTATAGGTATGAATATTGTTTTTATGGCAGTTGAATGCATTCCAAATTATACACCTACCAGCAAATGGATGTCTGACCAGAAGTCTCTAAAAAGAAATTCAACCTTTCCTTTGAGAACTAGAGCCAAACAAACTTGAGTGTGTGCTGGATACAAAATGGTTAAATTCTACTTCTACAATTTGAATTATAGAAACAGAATTCACATTGGCTTTAAAGGAATATTCAACTCTGTGCTGGAGGAAGGACTTGGAAAAACATGAAGTCAGAGTCTAAATTTTGTAATTAAATACAAAACGTCAAAGGAGGAGTTGCAAAGGATAAGGGTCAGAGAGAGAAGTGATTAACTCATCAAATATGTCGTGTTTACACCATGTGTTTGCAGAAGCTTGCAGCTTGGGGGGAGTGGCATGTAAATAAAGAATGAAAACTCCAGATGAACATGTGAAACCCGCGGGTATGCAAGAAGGAGCAACACAACAGCACTGGAAATTACCACGGTACGTTTCACACAGGTGAGCCATTTGTGAAGAGGACAATGGACTCTCCACATGAGCAAAGAAGGAAAGAGACTTCCATACATAGAGAAATGAGCTAAGGCACAGATTCAAAATTAACAGCAAGAGTAACCAACACCTACTTCATGGCTTCTGTGTGTCAGGTGGCCAGCGAGCACCATCCCAGTCCCAAGAGCAAGCTTGAGCAGTGGGTTCTATGATTCTCAGGAAACAGACCAGACTTCAGTTTTAAGGAAAACAGCTCTGCTCACAAGAAACTCCCCATAGTGAAGTGATTTTTTCCCTGTATGGTCACCTTCTTCTCTGATCTTGTAACTTTTAGCCCTACAGAGAAATATTTTGCAGAAAAGTATTAACAAACTTACTTTCAAGTTCATATTAAAACAGGTCTTTGTCTTCAGTATGGTATGTTAAATGATAGACATAGAAATTATTACTTTTTTAAAACCACAACTTTAGGAAAAGATGTACTTCTAAAATTAAAAACAATGTAAGAAGAAAAAAGCACTACCTTTGATAACCAAGGTAAGCATTAGTAGCCTGGAATATGCCGAGGCACTTATTTTTACTATAGTAGATTTCTGACTGCCAAACTAAAATGTCTCTTACTGCACAAACATTTGTCCTATTTGAAGAAGTGTGAATTATCTAAACATTTCCCTTTGTTAAATTCATATCCCTATTTTGACCTCTACCCAAATATATAAAAACTTTTAATCATAAAACCTGCGGCAGAAATGAATGCTATTTTTTTTTGTCATTCAGCCTTCCTGGGATTGTACATCAGAATGCATAGATCTTTACTTTGATGCTTTCTGAAATTAATTTTATGCAGTCTACATCTGTCAGTGGGAGATGGGATATAGGCAAAGATTCTTTCTCATTGCTATTAAATAGCTCAATTTGATCTCTAGGATATGTAAGTTTTAATTCAGCGATAAAAATTCCAACTAGGACAAGAGGTGGGGAAAAAATTCCAACTAGATGGTATTTTATGTTGGTCTTGGAAAATTACTGGAAGAAATATTTAAGAAGCTATACTTGAGGTGCATCAGTTTTTGTCACTGCCATTCTACTTACTGCATGTGACATCCAAGGTAGAGGTTTATTCTCCTTATGAATGCCTTGTAAAATGGTAGTGATATTTAGTAGCACAATTGTGGAAATAGAGAACATATGAAAAATGATTTTTTTCCTTTTAATTATTTGGGCCAAGAAGCAGCACAAATGTTTCAGAAAATTTGTTCCTTAACCTAGTAGTACATATCATACAACTCTTTAGGGTATGAAATAGATTAGGATTGTATTAAAAGGTATTAAATTAATAAAAGTGTAAATACTTAATGTTTAAATGATCAAGGACATTTTCCGTAGTCAACTTTTCAAAGCATATTTGAAGAATAGAAATATGAACCACATGTAAAATTTGTAAAGTCTTAGAAGCTAAATATAAGAAAGAAGAACAAATAAACTAATTTGACACTTTTTTTATTTAGGACAGAGCCTATAGGGTCTCACTGCATAAATCAGGCTCATAGTGATCCTCCTGTTTACAGCTTCCCAAATGCTGGCATTACAGGTGCACACCACCATGCCCAGTCTCAAAGGCCGTCTCAGTGCACCCCGGGGGTGGGGCCAGCATGACAGGCCTGGGGATCAAGCTCCTGGCCCCTGAATCTGCCTAAGCAGGTGTTTTAATCCACTGAGCTATTTTTGACAAATTTTATATAACCAATTATTTTTGAAACTTCCATAGGTAGTATGATTATAAGGAATGTATTTTGCATTTTTACAACTAGTGTTCAAAACTATTTCATGCTTATACATAAATTCAAATAAGTCCAATTTAAAGTGATCAGGGGACACAGATGTGTGATAGCTGTCTGACTATCAAGAAAGTTCAGTGTCATGTGAATACTTGGCTATTATATTAAATGATAGGAAACCAAAAGGGATAAAGCACAGCTCTTATCAGTGAGAACCGAGTGTTGAAAGTCTTTCTAGCTGAGGACATTTGTTTGTTTGTTTGTTAATGTATTGGTTCAGGGTCTACAGGGTCTCACTACACAGATCGGACTCGTAGCTGTTTTCAGCCTCCCAAGCACTGGATTATAGGCACGTGCCACCACACAGTCTCAATTGCCCTTTGCCTATCAGTGTGCCCCAGGACCGGGACCAGCATGGCAAGCTGGGGATTGAACCCCAGCCACTGTGCTCTGTCTAAACAGGTGCTTTAGTCTACTGAGCTATCTGGCCTGCCCTGGGGACACTATTTGCATGCATACATATTTCTGCCAAGCATAAACACCCTGAATCTAAGTCACTTGGCTCTCTCGTCTATCAGAAGATGGGCATAATGTTCTGATTTCATTCAGCAACTGTACTACCATCACCCAGAAAACTGTTTTAATACATGTATTAATTCTTGATGTCTACAAACTAACTGAACCCTGACTGCACACTTAGATGGACAGAGAGCCCTACTAGTTCTTTTGACCTCCTCCTGGCCACACGGACTCCTTTCCTCACTTCCATTCCTGCTCACACCCCAAGCAGCATCGGAATAAGACTATAATTTAGCATCTGCTTCAGAAAATCCACTGTCCATCTCACCCTAATTGCAGCACCAGTTGTGAACGAGGTACATTCTCCAATGCTAGCCTTATTTACCTGTCATCACCCATGCTCTGCACACCATCTTCCTCCTTCAGAAAGCACCAGAGCATGGTCTATGTTTCTAACGAATTGTCTTGATCTTCGAGACTCTGAAAAGCTGGGGAAAAGCAGGAAAGTCCTCTAAACACGTCATTTCAGAGAAGTTTGGAAGCAAAATCCTTAACTCCACATAAAGTTTTTAATGTAATACTTAATTTTTCTCAGAGGTTTACACATTATAACTGTTTTTATACTATGAAAAAGAAGTCTACATTCTCAGGTACAATAACTCCAATAATGAATCAGCAGAGAGGGGCTGACACGTTTCTAATGAAAGGCAGGTGGCCCTACTTTCTTCCCTCTCCTTCCTGCCGCTGCCATATCACGTTGCTGTTTCTGTTGATTCTCCAAGTGAGATTCTTCCTGATTACCCTGTTGGTATAATTCTTGAGTTTACCTCAAATTAGATGCATTCATACTCAGTTTATATTCATTTCCAGAATAGCAATGACATGGCCCAAGATTTAATGTTAATGCAATAAATTATATTTTTCATCTTGAAAACTTTACTATGGCTGAACTTGCTAGCAACCCTGCTGCTATCCTTGTTTTTTTAATTTTTAAAGCTGAGAAAATACTGTGACATTCTGAGTCTCTAACTGAACACTTCCTTGCATTTTTTTCAAAGTATAAGAAGTAGACCTGACTTGCCTGCTGGACTAGTGGCCCATGATAATTTAACAGATCAATGGAAATGTTTACCTTTAAGTTCAATAGGAAACCTACTATATATTTATCTTTATGCCAGTGTAGTTGCAAAGTACTATGTTGTATATTTTTATGGAGGAAAAGTTCCATGAAGGCTATGTCTAGAGCTTACAAAAGTGATGAAGCAATTATTCTATATGGTGTCACAACTCACAAATAATTATGGAGATATTATGCTGTTCCCTAGTGGAATAAAATTCCTTCACACTTTCTTTGCAACTGTTCATAAATTTATAAAGTTTATAAAAACTTCACTAGCAAAATGATGTGCTAGAGTTTTCCTAAGAATCTAAGGAGTCCAAGAAAAGACATAGAATGTGCACTCTCTAATCTGTTTTTAGATGTGTAAAGGACATTCCGGCCTCAGATAACACAGTTCAGGGTCAACAGAGATTTTAAATGCACTAATTAAGCATTAGATGTTGCTTGATTAGAATAATGTCTATTTGTATTCACATATATTAAAAATGATTCACATATGAGTGGAGTAATATACAGACTGTACCTCAGACAGATCCTATCGAATGTTAAGCATTTGCTTACATCAAACCAAATTAACAAAAATACAACTTTATTATAAAAGTGAAATTAAAGCTAAAGAAAATCAGCAAGTCTGGTATCATTACCATTACTGCCTTTAAATGCCTAAGATTGGTTTTGATGTACAATGTGTACGTTGCTCATAGAGAATGTCTAATGCAATTAGTTGTTCATATTGCCAGGTATATGCATGTAAAATCAGAAGAAGAAATATATAAGAAATTAAGAAGAGAAAAAGGACATTCAATTGTAAAAAGTAGACAAAAAATAAGCATTAACTAACTTCTTTCCATAGACCAGCAAAAATCCACAGTTGGAAGATAACACAATGCATTACAACAAATACTGGGAAATTCATATTATTTTAAGTGAAATTCTACATCATTCATAATTTTTCTATTTTAACACTATTTTGTACTGTATTAGAAAAAAAAAAAAACAAAAGAATGTCTATGGCAGAAGGCCAGCACATGTGTGACACAAGAATCCTAACTGAGCATGGAAATCCCCTAACTGTAAAAACGGAATTTTAGCACACCTGTAATATGTGGTACACACCTGTAAATAACAACATCCCTCAGGGAGGCATAGGCAGGGGAAGGTAAAGTTGAATCCTGGAATGAGCAACTTTATGAGACTGTCTCAGAATAAAAGTTCTGAGAAGGGACTGGGGATATAGTTTGGTGTCGAAATCCTGGATTTAATACCCAGTACCACCCTGAAAAGGGAACTTGAACAGTGAGCCCAAGAGCCCATGTAGAAAGCCCATGTAAGGCTCCCTACAGTGAGCCTTAGGGACCCTGTGTGTAAAGACTGGATAAGTTTCTTTTATTTAAGAATATTTTATTTATTTATATATATAATTTTACTGAGAAAGAAATAATAATGAGATAGTTTCAAAACCAATTAGTAGGATAATTTCAATAATTCATGCATTACATGTTGTTATCTTAGTGGTTATTCATTGTACAAGATGTAGACATGATATCCTGTCCACAAACACTTTTAGAACAACTCTTTATTCATTGAATTAAGAGAATGTAGCTATCTGTCCTATTTTGAACATACAGACACAAAATGGTCATTCATTTGTATCCCCTTTTTTGTTTAGTTTTGTCTAAGAAGGGTATTCCAATGTCATTTAAATATTGTAGGTGTGTGAATTCAGCAAAAATATTCCAGTATAAGCCAGTAAGAGTGGATAAGTTTCAAATAAAACAAGTTGCTACATGGTATGCCAAAGTAAGCAAAGGGTTTTGAAGACAGCTCGAGACAGGTGTTCCTGTCTATCTTTAGTCATTTGGCTGCGACCTCAACATTATCAGTACGTAGGAACGCAACCAGGGAGAGGGACCATTCCTCTGCTTCTCTTCTGAATTACGTAGAACTAAGCTGTTTATAAATACATTCACTGTTGATTAATGATGAACACGTGGAACCTTTGTCCTCAGCCCTGTCTTGCTTTAAAACTTATTCCTCCAGCTTTTGCCACTCCATCTCCACACCAGTGATTCATGCCAATAGGCAAGAAAAAGAGTGCAGAAAAATGACCAAGATGTCTATGATGATGGCTAGTAGTACCTTAACACTTACTAAAACACACATCACATTTTTGTTTCATCATATTACTCATCACAACTTTACTGTAAAATAAGGTACTATCGGACCATCAAGATAGCTCAGTGAACTAAGTGCTTGCTTAGGCAAGCTCAAGGACCGGGGTTCAATTCGCCCTCACCACATGCTGCACCAGCCCTGCACCTGGGTGCACTGAGCTGGCCACCAAGAGTGGGTGTGGTAGTGCACAACTGTAATCCCAGCACTGGGGAGGCTGAAAACAAGAGGATCACTACTAGTCTGATCTGCATACTATCTGATCTGTAGTAAACACATTTTTTTAAAAGGTACTATTATTATTACTGTTTTACCTATAAAACAACAGATTTGGAGAGATTACTCAGAGTTACAGACTACTGTAGTGGTAGAGCATGTACATACACCTATGTAACCAAAGGCCCTTAATATAATTAAGGAACCCACAAATTTTGAAAAAATCCTAACTAATAAGCAATCAGACAAAGGTCTGCTCTCTAGAATATATAAAGAATTAAGATATAACAGGGCCCTCAAATTTAAAGACCCAATTCAAAAATGGGTATCTGAGATGAATACACACTTCTCAGAGGACAAAATTAAAGAAGCGGATAAATATATGCAAAAATGCTCCACATCGCTAGTCATCCATGAAATGCAAATAAAAACAACACTGAGAGATAGCATCTCACTCCAGAAAGAATGGCTATCATAAGGAAATCAACCAACAACAAATGTTGGAAAGGTTTTGGGGAAAAGGGATCACTTCTCCCCTCCTGGTGGGAATGTAGACTGGTGCAACCATTGTGGAGGTCAATGTGGAGACTCAAAAGACTAGGACTAGAAATCCCATTCAAGCCGGCTATCCCCCTACTGGATTTTCCCAGAGGACCTGAAAACATTGTATCATAGTGATATATGTGTACCTATGTTTATAGCAGCACAATGTGTGATAACAAAATCTTGGAAACAACCAAGATGTCCATCACATGAGGAAGGGTTGAAAAAGATGTGGTATTTCTATATAATGGAGTATTACTCAGGTATTAAGAATGATAAGCTTGAAGCATTTATACTGAAGTGGATGCCACTTGAGCATATACTCATAAGTGAAATAAACCAGACACACATGTATAAATATCATATAGTCTCCCTGGTATAAGAAGCAAAAAGAAGAAATACAAATAGAAATGTACAACAACTAAAATCAATTGAGTCAGATAAGGAAAAGTGAATGGCATATACTGCAGGATACTAATCAAATTTTCTTCTGGATGGTTAACAACCTAAGTTCACAGATCAAAATTGGAGAAATAGAAGAGCCACAAGGCCAGCCAACATTTTGGCCCTTCACTTTGAAGGTCAGCGAAGACTCAGGACATA
>PVKA01049813.1:0-13025 GCA_004027165.1 Ctenomys sociabilis | reverse complement strand
GGGCCAGGGGTTCAATCCCCGGGCCTGCTGTGCCAGCCCCACTCCCACCCCCAGGCCACACTGAGACAGCAATTAAGACCTGGCAGGGTGTGGTAGCATCTGCCTATAACTCCAGCTCTTGGGAGGCTGTAGAAAGGTGGATCACTACTAGTCCGATCTAGTAGTGAGACCCTGAACACCCTGTAGACACTTCCCTAAAAAAAAAAAAAAAAAAAATTGAATGAATGTATGTGTTAACCCACCTGAAAAATGCTAAAGTTACTAGAAGAGTCTATTTATGTTGGCAGATACCTGGCACTGGTGATATCAATCCTAGAAACTTACTACATGAAATACAGGTGGGACACAGACACTGACAAGTGTATCATTGTGGACAGAAATGCAGACTTGTGTTGTGCAATAAAAGGAAGGCATGGAATCTGCCGGTGTGACCTTTGCATCTCCTGTGCCACATGACGCTAATGTGCTCATCCTTAGCAAACAGCTCATATAAACACACAGGCACACGCCCTCTACCACTTACTGATACACAGTAAGTGAAGGACGAAACAAAGCAATGAGTCCAGAGGGACGGAGCAATGTGGGAACCACCAGGAAAGCCCACAGAAAAGCTAGGATTCTGGGGAATAAACAGGACGGAGATCCAGAGAGTGGCAAAGCCCTCCAGGCTTGGGAAATGAGTGAAAGAGAGAAGTGGCCTGGTGCTCTGAGAAAGTGTAAGCAAGAAAATGCAAAACAAACATCAAGAAGATTTCCAAACTGGGACGAGCCACATGCTCACACTTCAGACTAATCACCTTAGTGACATCTACACCAACTTTGAAATATTAAAATGTTATTAAAGGTACTTCTATAGCCTTTTCAATGAGCATGCACAATATTATCAAGCTATAATGAATTATTCCATGTGCTGTTAGGCTCCGCATCTTTTTTCTTAAAATTTCCTATGCATGCTGCCATTTTGTCACCACTATTTTGTTTTTTTAAGACAGGGTTAAAAAAAAAAAAAAAGACAGGATCTCACTGCATTTCAGGCCAGTCTTGAACTTACTGAGTACCCAGGCCAGCCCTGAACTTGTGTTGCTCTTCCTGTCTCAGCCTCCTGAGTGCTGGGATTATAGGTATGTGTCACACAACCACCTCTTTTTTTTCAACTAGCTCCCCAGATACCCTAAGAGTGGTCTTTATTTTTTCTTCTCTCTCTCTGTCTCTTTTTTTTTTTTATTGCAGATCCGGGGATTGAACTCAGGTCCTTGTGCTTCCCAGGCAAGTGCTTATTCTACAGAACTATCTCCCAGCCACTTTCCTCCTTTTCAATGGCTAGACAGGCAAGCATATTGCCCAGCTGCTCCTGTTCCTCAATTCAAACAAAAGGTTCTTCATCTGTCAAGGGTAATTTGGTTGAAGTTCTTAAAACATTTCTCAACTTAATGAATACTTTGGAAGCAAACTTACGAGGTCAGCTTGTCTTTTACTGCAAAGTATTGCATAACACACAAAAGCAACCCTTCTCTGCACTGAACTCTAATTTTCCTGGCAACACATGTGAAATGTGGTTTATCCATTTTGCTTCACCATACATGAAATTTTCATAATGGCTTGGATGAATTCCCACAAAATTTAAATGGTGGCATTGTTCACTTTTCCTGATTTTAACCCAATTTTTACATTAACTGCTGCTATAAAATATATTTTAAAAACCAAGTAGGCTTTGTTTAATATTATGATCACTAAAAATATATTGTGATTTCTAGACTTTTTATTCTTCTCTCTTCACTTCTAAATCTACTCATCAGACTTTAAAAAGAGAGAATGGATATCAAGTTACAAAACAGGAACACAGGATCAAGCAAGACCTTCCTTCCAGCTTCAGATTTGTTGCAGAACAACAGAACTGCTTTTCTGTACAACCACAACCCCTTTCTGCTTGGACAACCTTAAGTAGATCTCACTGTTTTAATGCTAAAAAGAAATAACGGGTTAAATCTATATACTGTTTATTCTTATTGTGGTAAAATATCGATAGCATAATTTTTAGCATTTTAGTCTTTGCAAGTGTGCTATTCAGCAGCATTAAGTGCCTTCACACTGTAGTATAGCTATCATTACAACTTGTATCCAAAATCTCCTCACCATTTTCACATAAGCACTATACCCACAGAAAATAATAACCCTCATTCCCCAATTCCCAGTGCTGCCTGGGGACTTGGTTTGCCTCTGGGAATTTGCCTCTTCTAGGCAAATAAAGGGAATCCTGTGCTATTTGTCTTTCTGTGTCTGGCTTGTTCCAGTTGGCTTAAGGTTTTCAAGGTCTATCATGGTGTAGCAAATACTGCAATTGCATTCCTCCTTACGGCTGTGTAATACTGACTGCACGCACACAGAGCACGTGGCGTAGCTACGCGTCTAACTGGCCGACGCTTTGGATGCTGCTACCTTTTGGCTACTGGGAATAAGACTGCTATGCACATGGCTGCGAGTCCGTGTTCAGAGTCCAGCTTTTAATGCCTGTGGACGCCTGCCTAGCAGTGGGCCTGCTCGGACACACAGACCTCACTAGGATTCTTCGACGGAGGTCAAAGCCCTGGAGTGCAATTTCTAGTGGCAACTTGAGCAGGCACACACCTCTCCTTAAGGACAGGCAGAGGGAAGCTGCACTGGATGTATTTCTGGGATAAAGTCTCCTACATCTGTACTAGGCAAAGCCAAGGGGAAATTGAGGTAGGGTTTAATGAGTGCAATTCCAAGCCTGTTCCAATTTTAAATTATTATTCAAAAGGTGAGCTCTGACACTTGAGAAGCACAGAGCACAGCTTGTTAGGAATCAAGTGGGACTTCTGGGTGCGCAGCACACAGGGTGGGCCTCGTCTGCCTGGCCAGGTCTCTCAGGGTCTTCCACCCTTAACCCCACACCTTCAGCCCTGTTCTGTGGGCCTGGCTCTGCACACACAACCTTTTAAAGCTCTGGAACCAGAGGAAAGAGGCCTCGTCTCAACCCGGCACTGGTGTCATGGGCCCCTTGCGGTAGCAAGCTCCTGCCTCTGGCCTCTTTTTGCCTCCTCAGAAAACCAGGTTTTGCATCTGAGGCCAGCTCTAGAGCTGACATTTGTCCCCTTGACAGGTGCTGCCTAAAATTTCCAACTCCTCCTAGGACAGGTTCAGCCTGAGTCCTGTGCCCTGCACAACCAGACTTCTTCTGGAGTCACGCTGCCCCAGCTCATCAGGATCACAGAACTCCCTCAACATGGGTCGGTTCTGCCTACTCAGGCTACCTCAGCACCAGGGCCAGGAGCCAGGCTAAAGACCACCACCGAGCGGCTGTGCTGCTGGGACCAAGCGAGGAGTCCTGCTCCCTCAGTTAGATGTCAGGGTTGGGGACCACGGGGGCGCTGAGGGCAGCCCAAGCCCCTGGAGTGGGGACACAGAACGGAGTGCAGCACGGGAACCTAGCACCTACAGAGTGTCTCTGACCTGCGGGGGCGCACAGGAGAGGCCTTACCTGCCAGGGCGAGGAGGCCTCCGATCACTCTCAGGAAAACCAGCATCTGGGGTCCGCAGAGGGCGAAGAAGGAGAGGACGAAGCAGATGAGCAGGATGATGAAGCCGCAGAACAGCATGGCCACCGCCGCTCTCCCCCACGCTGCGCAGAAGCACAACCCAGAAGTTAACCACGCAGGCGTTCCAGACCTGGGCCGCTAATCATGCATCGACAGAGTGAGGTTGCTGGTAGCTATCGTGCTGGAGATCAAGCTGGGGACCTTCGCGCTGCCCTGCCTCTCTAGCACACCACTGTGCCTTTTGAAAACTTTTGAGACAAGGTCTCTCACTAAGTCGAAGTTGCCCTGGCTGGGCTCCCACTTGTGATCCTCCTGCCTCAGCCTCCCAGAGTTTGTTTCCCCAACAGTTAAGTTTCAGTGAAGCAACGGTTACGACAATACTTGGGCATCTCTAGATAACATGGGAACTGGGCAGTTCATGCATCTGTAATAAATGTTCAGATTCAGCAATAATTTTCTCCCTTTCGTTTTTGGGCAAATGTTTACATCTCTGCAATGAAAGCCCAGGTCCCTTAAACTGCTTCTCATGTAATAAACTTGCATATAAGTAGGTTTTTTGTTTGTTTTTGTTTTTTTTTTTTCTTTTGTTTTTGTTTTTGTCTTTTTGAGACAGTGTCTCACTATGCAGTTCAGGCTGGCCTTAAGCTCACTTTGTAGCTCAGGCTGGTCTCGAACTCACAACAATCCTCCTGCCTCAGTCTCCCGAGTGCTGGGATTACAGGGATGCGCCACCACGCCCGGCTTAAGTAGGTTTATTTACATAAAAGATGTGAGCAGTGTCTAACACAACACAGCCATAATAAGCACTCTTGGTACCGAAAACTGACACTGCAAACTCTTTAGGAAATGTTTCAAATAACTTTAAGGATCTTTGTTTCATATTAAAGTTTGATTTTGTGCTAAAATAACCATTGGAGGCAGCAACTATTTATGACTAGGCAGAGATGCAATTTAGCTGTCGAGAAAAAAACTGATTCTACGTGTTTGTAGCAAAAGCCTTTCGAAAATTTTTGCCTAAATTTTATTTTATTATTTTTTAAGGAATCTTTCATTTATTTACTTAGTACAGGGTCTCACTGTGCAGCTTGGACTCATAGTGATCCTCCTGTCTCAGCTTCCCTAGCGCTGGGATACAGGAGTGTGCTACCATGCCTGGTTTCGGTGGCTGGGCTAGGCGCCTGAGGCCAGCAGGGCATGTAGTTCCGAGGATCAAACCTGGATCTTGCACTTGCTTAGACCTCCGAGCCATCTTCCCAGCCCCTTTGCCCAAATTTTAATTTGCACGAGAGTGTGTGATTACTGATGTCGGCTCCACAAACACCAGAGGGACACAGAGACTGGACTGGGGGTTTGAGGCCACCCACCTTCGCCAGCCCCCCACCACCGTGTCAGGTGGCACAGGGCCTGCAATGGCTCGCGAAGCTCCACCCCTTCTCATGGCTTGCGCGGGTCCCTACACTTGGGGACTAAGCGCTTACGGCTTAGCTTCTAGCCTATCCGAACGCAAACACAACTGTTCTTTTTAGACATATAACATCCACAGCACAAGCGCACCTTCCTGGAGCGTTCTGTTCGTAAGTTTCGCTACAGACACAGAGCTGTGCAACTGTCACTGCCCACAATTTCATTTTCATCACCTCCTCCCTCAGACAGAGATAAATAAATAAATGAAAATAAGCATCCCCTGCCATCAGCAGGTGCTTCTTACCAAGCCCTGGCCCGTTCTGGAAGTTTCCCAGGAATGGAACCACACACCACGTGGCCTCTCGTGATTGGCTCTTCTCACAGAGCGCGGTGTCTTTTTATCGTATGAACCAGCACTTCGTTCTTTGCTATGGCTCAGCGATATTCTGCCTGGCAGATAGCCCACATTTTGTTTCTCCCTTCGCCACTCTTAGCCTCTAATCTTACTGCATTTGGACTGGACCGGCACGGGCACTCAGCTGGCCTTCAGTTCTACCCTAGCACAGCCCAGGGTCCACCCTGGCTTGCAGTCGTCCGAGTAGGCCTAGGAGAGCAAATGCAGCGCGCGGGAAGAGCCAGGCTGCACCTGCGGCACCCTCTCCCCATCCCCACTTTCACCCTCCACCCCCCTGCTGTCCACATGCCTGTCTCCTGTCTGTTGCCTTGGGCTAGAAATGCCTCCTGTCCAGGCTACTGTGAAGAGGAGCACGCCTGTGTGAAGACCATCGCTCGTAATTCCCAAGCCCTCTCTGCTCTAAGTTTGCTCCTCTGAGTTGGGTGCGGTGGCGCACGGCTGTAATCCCGGCACTCTGGGAGGCTGAGGCAGGAGGAGGGCAAATTCTAGACCTCCCCGCACAACTCAGTGAGATATTGTCTCAAAAGAAAAAAAAAATGAAAAGGGCTTGGGAAGCAGTTCAGTGCAATGGCCCCAGTATGGAAAAAAATTAGTTTCTCCTCTATCTAGTACCTTATTGTGTTTATATTCTACATTCCCAAGGGACCGCACTACTATTTTAGTCTTACCGCTGGGTCACCCAACTGAACCATCCCTTCTGTCACTCACTTCAACAAACCTAAGCGGTTCTGGTTTCTGGCAGCGCCTCTAGCTCTGCAGGGCGCCCTCCAGCGCCCGAATGCGGCCAACAGCAAAGGACGAGGAGCATCTTTCTAGCCTCAGAAGTGTCGAAATTCAAGCTGACCATCAATGAGAGATTTTAGCGATAAAGTGAACCTAGGAATGCTTTATTTTAAAATGCAAACAAATGAAAGCCAAGATGTGAAGTTCTAACAAGTCTCTCTTATTTTTATCTTCTTTTTTCTGAAATAGGGGATTGAACTCAGGTCCTTGAGCTTAGCAGGCAAGCACTTATTCTGTTGAGCTATCTCCCGGCCCCTCTTATTCTTATCTTGTCCTTCAAGTAAGGAAACTTTTAATGGTTGAAGGGACCAGGTAGAGCGGCAGTGCTTATTAATAGAAATGTCGATTCTTGGTCCTCCTCCCAAGCCGCCTAAGCAGAGCCTGAGAGGCAGAATCCGGGAATTTGCATTTTAGAGGCACTGTATTTCTTACTTTCATACTGAAGTCTGAGAACAGTAAGACCAACAATGAAGCTTTATAAATAGATACAGAACCTCCAACACGGGAGCACACAGCTTCTTGGATGTGTCTCACGGTCAGCTACTATCTACTGGCGCGTGCACGTGTGTGTGTGTGTGTGTGTGTGTGTCTGTGTGTGTGTGTTGCGTGGCTTCTGCCAGCCATTATATTTAAATCCAATCACTAAATTCTAGTAAGCAAAACTTATTTTTCCTTTTATGCATTCACAACTGTAATAAAAAGCCACACTGCTATATATACATAAAAGAATGCAAACAAAATGGAAATGCACTGCACAAAAATAGGGCTTTTTTTAGTAAAAACTTCCCAACAAGAAATGTATTTCAGGGGCTGGAGAGATGGCTCAGTGGAATAATAGCTTCCCTGGCAAATGCAAGGGCCTCAGTTCAATCCGTGGTTCCGCAAAAAAAAAAAAAAAAAAAAAAAAAAAAAAGAAAGAAACATATTTATTTCAGTAGCCAAATTTTTACACTCTGATTAATATTTTAGCTTAGCTACACATGCATATATATGTTACACTAACATTCCTATAAAGAATACTAGTAATGATTTTACCTGTTCATTTCAGGCAAATTAACTTAGATTAGTACCACTGCTCTAACATTTTGAAACACAATTTATGGTCAGTCTCAGGTACTTGGAGGGAATTAAATAAACAAAGAGCAGTTCACTTCCCCAGATATCCACAAGTGAACACACACATAATGGACTACTTTATAAACTTTTCTTATTAAATCAGTTCAGGTAATGTCTTACTTATTTAAAATGCTGAGTCTTAAGAAATACAAAATGGGAAATTAAGCAACATTTTGTCTCCAGAAAAGCTGTCTTTGTTGTGGAGCATGTAAAACCTGCTCCTCATGGCAGGAAACACCCAGGTTGAGTCATTAAGTATCACTTAGACCGAAATCCTGGCACGGCTGGAAAGATCATAACTCTGAGGGAGGTCAGGCCTGTCCCAGCCAGGCAGTCTACCCTTCCTGGTCAACAGTCACCTTCTTTGAACCTGACATGAGCCAGGCCAGGTCTGAGCAAAGTGCTCAGGGCCCAGGGTCCCATCTGAGCAGGCGAACTTCAGCACCTTCCCCCAGACCCTGAGAGCATCAAGGCACATACAAAACGGTTAGGTGATCTCCTCCCGAGAGCTTTCCATAAGAACCTCTGGTCTCTCTTAGTTTCCCAAAATGAACCCAATCCCTGTAAACTTGCTCAGCCCCCTAAGAACTACTTATATTACACTGTGCACGATCAAAACTACCATGCTACCAACTCCAGTGGAAACATCAGTTTTATTTAATTTTTTTAGATGTATTTTGTACAGGGGCTGGGGAGACAGCTCAGTAGAATAAGTGCTTCCCTGGCAAGCGCAAGGGCCTGAGTTCAATCCCTGGTTTCACCAAAAAAAAATAAAATAAATAAATAAGTAAATGTATTTTGCACAAGGGCTCACTATGCAGGTGGGACTTACAACGATACTCCTGTTTTCAGCCTCCCCAGTGCTAGGATTACAGGTGTGTGCCACCACACCTGGTCTTGGATCATGCCTGGTGTGGCCTGTGGTGCCTGGGATCGAACCCCAGTCCTTCCCTTTGCATAAGTAAGCCCTTAATCCACTAAGCTACCTTGCCCGTCCTTAAAACATATATTTATATATTTTATATATTTATCCTAAAGGTACTTTTTCTCTTTTGTGATACCAGCAATTGAACTCAGGACCCTGAGCTTGCCAGGCAGGCACTTATTCTACTAAGCTATTTCCCTAGCCCCTAAAGGTACTCCTTTCATGACTGAACTCACAGTTCTTCAAAGGCAGACTTCATCTGTATCTATTCTGAGCTCAAGTCCATCCTTCACTAGCATTTTATATGCCAAATCTGACTTTGCCTTGTGTGTGTGTGAGTGAATGTGCGAGAGACAGACACCATCAACTGTCATTCTCTGAATTGAGACAGAAAGCACACAATAGTCCAGGCAAACAGATGTTGTGTTTCAGTGACAGAATTTTGTTTCTGAAAGTAAGATCAATTTGGCATTTTACATTTGTCCCAAGGTCATGTAAGAACTATGAAGAGGTCTGTGTTATCAAAGGAACCAGCAGCATGACAATACACTTTTAAATAAGATTTATGAATGCCGCCTTGGAGAAAGACAGCTTATCCTCAAACTAATTAGGACAACTAATAAAAACTACCTCGAAGGTCAGGCTAGAAATGATAAAGTAAAGCTTGTAAAAATTACCTTGCAAATAATAAGTCCATATATTTGACAAGGAAATCAGTGCTAATATTCCTAATTTGCTACTATTAGTGCTGAGACCTTCACTGATTTCACCCTAAAATGTGAGCCTACAGTCAGGGGTTTACTGGCTTCTTCAGGAGTTTTACACACAGGCACCAAACCAACCACAGAGAGCCTGTGGCCTCTACTCTAGCTAGCTGGGTGCCTTGAAGACACCAGTGTCATCCAGTGAGAGCTGGGCCCCCTGCAGAACAGAGGCTCATGTATTAACAATGCCAAAGGCCTGCCCTGGGGACCTGAGTTTTTGGCAGATTTCCTCCCATTGTTTCTACAAGGCTCTTCCTACCACACATAGGCAGAATTTCGATAGGATAAAACATAGTCTAAGAAGTAAAAAGGCTCTTCCTACAAATAAACACAAGCCTGGATGGGTCTCTATTGGAAACCACTGTTTTGCATATGCAGTGAGGGCTTCCCAACCCAAAGCAACACCTGCCAGTCACCTGGGGACCCTGCCAAATGCAGTCCAGGTTCAGCAGGACTGGGACTGTTGATCTTTGATGTGTAGGGTGGCAAAAACCCAAAGGACAACTGGATGCTAATGCGAGAATTACACAGGAAGCAGCAGGGCATGGTGATGCATGCCTGTAAGCCCAGCACTCAGGAAGCTGAGGCAGGAGGATCACTTTGAGTTCAAGACCAGCCTGAAGTCTGTCTTAAAAAACAAAACACAACACAAGCCAAGTTCCTGCATAAGCCCAGAAAGGCATCTGGGAAGGCTCTGAGGAGCTGTGGCTGGGAGAGCAGGCAGGCACTGCAAGGGTGGGCAGGAGCTAACTTTCCTCCTGCACCATGAGGTGAGAATCAAGTCTCCTCTTCAAGCTTTGGAATTTGGAATCTACTCTCAAATGGCTATCAGGAGGAGGAGGAGGAGGGAAAGTAGGTGAGGTGCAGGTGCAGGCTTGGTTGCTACATCAAGAGAAGCCCAGTCAGCTATTGTTTCTGGTACCTGGAATTGAACTCAGGACCTCAAGCTTGCCAGGCAGGCACTATGTCACTGAGCTATATCCCCTTCTTAATTCCAACACCCCAGGAATCTGACTTTATAGGTAAAGACAGTTAAAGGGGTCTAAAGGGGACAGAAGCTCTGGGTGGCTACTGCTAAGTGCAGCAAATGTCACTGGCTACGGGCTTCTGGATTTCTAGGAGGCACTGGCTTGGCAGAGGGGCTAGCTTGCCAATCTGCATGCAGGGATGTGAACACACATACAGGTTTGCACAGTCATCTACTGCCCAGCTCAGAACGGCTCCTCCCTGACCCCAACAAAGCCCACCAAGAAGCCCAAAGCCTCAGATCTCAAAACAGAGCCCTCTGAGGCCGATGCGATCTAAGATCAATGCTGGCTTTGCATGTATTTTTTATTTCCTATACTTTTAAGAACCATAGAATTGAATGATCTAAAATTAACTCAGGTAAAACTCTTTTTTTTTTTTTTAAACTTATCTAAGATTGATTTCATGGAGAGAAAAAAAAAGTGGATATATTCAAACGGTCTTTGATTAAATAAATAAAATCAGTTGAGTTTCTGAGATCAGATTCAAGGGGCTGTGGTTCCCTGCTCTCCTCCTGGTTCTGGGCCAACGGGCTCCTCTTCATTTTGCCGCACCCCTAACAAGCTGAAGCTTGTCAGGGTTGGAAATCCACACAGGTGATGGATACTGCCGGTATCTTCCTGTTCTTAAAACTGGAAAGAAGGTGCTGGCAACAGGGTAGACCCGTGAGCGCATATTTAGTTTGATGCCGCATTTATTTATGGGTGAATCTCGGGTAATCATTTCATTCCTAAGTCTACATTTCATTTCCTTCCAGCAAATACAAATTAAAAACTAACAGCTACCTGTCAAGCTAGGTGTTAACTGAGCTGCTACCATCATGTAAAAGAAAATATTCAGGTATAGTCTGTGTTATTTACAAACAAAAATGAGGTGATTGGTCGCTGAAGTTCTTGAAAAACAATAGCGGTAAAAAATACATAATCATCTACTGGTTCTACAGAAGTATTTACCTCCATAAAAAAATCCCACGTTCTTTAGTATTACTGTTGGTACTAGCCAGGAACAACTAGTGTTTACTACCAAAGGTAAATGTATTCATAGCATAAATATTCATGTTATCAATCTAAAAACGGATGGTCATTTTGTAACCGAAGGGCTACTTTAATAGTTACAGTGGTAAATCAAACTAGTAAATATTAAGAGGCTTTTTCCTTTTACACTACGGAGTAAAATTTCTCTTTAATGATCTATAGTTGAAATCAGATCGATCCACCCCCACCCCACCCCCGTGACAAAATCCAGGTTGTGTGTGTGTTTGTGTGTGTGTGTGTGTGATATGCTGGAGTGTAGGAACTGCTTATTGCCTGAGACACAGCGACTGCACACACACACATTATTTTCAGTAAGCCCTTACTATCTAAAAATCTACAGAATCCAGACGGCCCCAAATAATTACCCTGTAGTGTAGGAGCACATAATTCCTGCTGTTGAGCAGCGAGATAGGCCAAGGGCCCCTGCTAGGTCCTCTGAGGTGGCTTAGCCTCGACTGTCTTCTTCGGCCTTCCCTGATGGTCGATTTATTTCTAGGTCCTGGGCAGGGGATGGGTCTACCGCTTAAGCTGGCACTTGAGCACCTTCACAAAGGTCACTCGAGTGCCTCGAGAAGCGATAGCCACCACCTACGGTAAAGTTAGGTGTTTTTCAGAAAGGTAACAATAGACAGTTCACGACTGTCTTTGAGAACCAACTCCAGAAGTGGCTTTCTGAAGCAAATCAAAGTAGACTCTGGATCCGTGTTTTCCTATCAGAAAAATGGTTGTTTCAGACTTCTAATTAAAAATAAAAATCAAACTAGAAACATGCCCTGCCTGTTCTCTCCCATACACAAAAGAGTCCTCCAACCCCAGGTTGGAACCACCACACCCTACAGGTGAGCTCACCCCGCAAGGCAAGAAACAGTAACCGGGCGCTGTCTGTGTTTCCCAGGAGGGCTGTGCCGCCAGCCCGAGGCCCTGCACGCCGGGTCCTGTCCCAGCAAGAACGCTGGGTTCGTTCTGCCAGCTGCCTCACCCAGAGCCATCCCCAAGGACTCCCAAGATCTGCAGGGTCTCAGGGTGCGAGATAATGACCGTTTTAAGAGACCTACAAGCAGACTGGCAGGCCCCCTACAAAACACCAAGTTTGAATGCATTTTAACTGGACGGTGCAGTTAGAGGATTTCAGCAGTAACTGGCACTGCAAAAATTTAGAATTCCCTTTAAAAGCCTTAAAGACTTGGGAAAACAAACTTGGAAGGTACCGAATGTGCGCGTGTATCTCGAGAGATCAAAAAGCCCAAACTCCAAGGCCTCCCGGCGGTCTTGCCTCGACTTCACCGGCCTAAGGGGCTCGCCGCCGCCCGGGAAGTGGGAGGCGCCAGCCGTCCCGGGCACCCGCCGGAGCCGGAACCGTGAATAAATGAATGGTGGGTCGGGACGAGGCCAGGGGCGGATCGGGTCTAGGGGGCAGGTCGGACGTCGAGGGGCGCAGGCCAGGCCTCCGGGAGCTGGGGAGGGCGACGGTGCGGCCCGAGCGGCACTGGCTCCGCGCCCCCTGCACCCCCGCGCCCCCCGCACCCCCGCGCCCGAGTCCCGCCCGCCGCGCCGACCCCTTCCCGGCTCACCGTAGTCCATCAGGCTCTCGCAGCCCTCGGCGGAGGAGCCCGTGCCGCCCTGCTCGTCCGCGCATTTCCACCACAGCGAGGCCGTCTGCACGTGCGTGCTCGACTGCAGCCAGCCGCGGCCGGTCAGCGCGATGATGTCGAACACGATGGCGCAGAGCAGCAGCAGCGGCAGGATCCAGCGGCAGCGCTCGCAGGCCAGGCCGCAGCGCAGCATCTCGACGGCGGGCGGCGGGCGGCAGGGCGGGGACGGCGGCCGCGCGCGGCTCTAAAGGGCGCGGGGCGGGGAGGCGGCCGGCCCCACCCCCGCGGTGACTCAGGGGCCCGACCTGCCCGGCCGGCTCGGGTTGCAGCGCGGGGCGGGGCGCGGCCCGGGGCCAGCCCCGGGGACCCCACCTCCTCCCGCCGCACCCCTGCGCCCGGGCCTGGGCTC
>PVKA01049811.1:0-13033 GCA_004027165.1 Ctenomys sociabilis | reverse complement strand
CTACCTTAGGTACTTGAACTCGACACCACAATCCAACACAGTCCAGCATTCTGCAACCATAGGGAGTTATTCAAAGAAATTGTCGACCATATCCATTTACAGCTCAGCTTAATATTATGGGCTCACGATGTATACTTCATTTTTATACTTTTATACTTTTCTGCTGGATGGTTAAGACCTAGGTAGATCAAAACTTATAGTGCTATGGTCATCCACTAGGTAAATAATTATTGAATTTTTTATATAATTCAGCTATAAAAAAAAGATAAGTAATCAACTACACTCTTAATTCATTGATAAGAGATATCTGCTAAAATAATATCTGTAAATATAATATCATGTATGCACCTTGTACAATGCCAAAACGTTATGAAAACAGTTTGCAATGTATTAATTCATCGACTCTGTATGGTTAAGGTGTCTTGAAACTGTCTGATTGACATTTGTATTTTAATAAAATAAAAATAAATGAAAAAAAAAATGCTCCTTTCATTTTGGACCTTTTGGTAGCCATTTGGCTCCCCCTAAAGGTTGCTGTGGTATATTGAAAAGTTCACCAAATGGTAGACGATGCCATCACTAAAGGTAATAATTTAGCAGACCAAGCTGCTCGTGAGGCGGCCCTCAAATCAGTCGGGAGCCCCCAACCAGAGAACCAAGGACAGCTGTTAGCTATGCTGCCACCTCCACTTGTGATTACACCTACATATACCAACAAAGACCTCCACCTAGCACAGTAGTTAAAGGCAACATTAAAACCCCCAAGAGACTGGTACCAACTTCCAGGCAAAAGAATCTTAGCTCCTGAAGCTTTGGGACGAGAGATGATTCAACAAGCCCACCAGACTACACATCTAGAGGGATCAAAAGTGGCCGAACTGGGGTATAGAAAGGAGGAATCATGATGTGCGTGTATGGTCAGTACAGTTGGGATAGATACGCCGTGCTTCTACATAATTCTATGAGAGGCAAGATTTGTGCTGATGGTGGTTGGACAGGTTATTATGTCAGCTTCTAGTACTATGGACAACCACTAGGAAAATAATAAGGTATAAAGTATTAACTATTGAATCTTTGATGTAATTCAGGTATAAAAAATAAGATACGTAAACAGCTACACTCTCTTAATTTACTGATAAGAAACATCTGCTATAATAATGTCTGTAAGTATAATATCATGTATGCACCTTGTACGATACCAAAACATTATGAAAACAGCTTGCAATGTATTAATTTATCGAATCCGTCCTGTTAAGGTGTCTTAAAACTGTCTCATTGATATTTGTACTTAATGAAATAAAATAAAACAATCATGAATTGGTATGGAAAAAAAATGGCCAAACTCTTTCAGGGAAGATATTTCATCCCACACCTTAGTCATCTGACACACTCCTCCAGTCTCAGATGCCCTCAGTATCTTCAGGTCAACTCTTCAAAGACTAAGGTCCTCGAAACCCATCACTACAGTGGGATATCTGCAGGAGAACACTGAGAAATAGACTTTACCAAGATGGGTAAGCCAGGTATTAGTGGCCTAAATATATATTAGTTTTGGTGGATACCTTTACCGGATGGGTCGAAGCATTTCCTACCTGAACTGAGTCTGCTCTCATAGTTGTCACAAAGTTGCTTTATGAGATTATACCTAGATTTGTTCTTCCCTTATCCATGGGGTCTGACAATGGCCCACCTTTCATAGCTCAAGTCACTCAAAAGCTTTCTCAGGCTTTACAGATTAATTAGAAGCTTCATTGTGCTTACCAGCCTCAAAGTTCAAGGTAGAAAGGATGAACCAAACTTTAAAATCTACTGTTACTAAATTGGCATTGGAGTCTGGTGAAAACTGGATGAGTCTCCTTCCTTTTGCCCTCTTACATGCACGTTGCACTCATATCTCTGGAATCATTCCTTTTGAGGTTCATGTTTGGCTGACCACCTCCCTTGATCCCACACATATCCAACGAAAAAGTTAAAGACCCTGCTAACCAAGATTTAATTAAGTCCCTACAGACACTACAACCTGTCCTCTCCTCTATACACTGTCTGTTCCAGGAAAGCCAAGCCAAGCCTCCAGCCCCAGATACCCTGACAGCAGCTGATCCAGGAGACCAAGTATACATTAAACAGCAATCCTGCAACTCAGCACTTGAACCCCGTTGGGAAGGTCCCTACACTGTCATCCTCAGCACACCCACAGCCATCAAGGTTGCTGGAAAATCTACTTGGATTCATCACTCCCACATCAAGCGTGCTCCTGGAGAACAAATAGACTCAGATAAGTGGACAGTAACCAAAACTGATAATTCCTTAAATGCTAAATTGTGAAAATGTTCTGGTTGATAATATACATGTGTCTGATAAAACTACCTCCCTAGGGATACTCAGGACCCAGTCACCAGAACCCATACCTTCATAATTGGATAATCACAAACCCCTTGACTGGGGAAATCTTAACCCTGAATGCCACAGTTCATGCCATGGTTCGATTAGACCTCTGTAAAATTATGAAAGGGGAACAAGACAAGTCCCTCCGGTCTCGTAATATGGGTATAGGTAACAAATGGACATCATCACAACACATGGGAACTTCAGAGGAATAATATGGGTGTAGATGGGCTATTGGGGAACAACACATGCAAAATATTTAGTTTTATGTCTGCCCAGCCGAACAATCCTCTGGAAATCCTAAACATAACGCTAAGTGCAGAGACCCTTTCTACTACTACTGTGGAGTATGGGGCTGTGAATCCATATCCCCTTGGAATAACAATGACCCCTATATCCAAGTCACTAGGGGTCAAAGTTCCCCCCATTGTTGGATGGGAACCTGTAATCCTTTAATCTTTACTTTTAAACAGCCTGTCCATTTCTCCTGGACAGGTGGACAAACCTGGGGACTTCTCCTTTATGTCACTGGGTTGACCCTGGTTTCCTTTTTAGAGTAGACAGAAAGACACCCACTAGGATACCAAAAGGCCTACCTATTGGCCCTCTTGCCCCACCACCTGCCCATTCAAAACATCTACCTCTACAAAAGTCCCCTCCTTCACCAAACCCAACCTTCACCTCTAACTTTCCCTTGGGTGCAGGCCTTACCCCAGATGAGCTATATGCCCCCTTAGACATTACGTTTAAATACCTCAGCAACACCAATCCCAACATCACAAATGACTGTTGGCTTTGCTTAAACCCAGCTCCCTCTCCCCCACCCCATTCTACATAGGACTTACTTCATATGCCCTTGTAGGTACTGTTAAGAACACAAATATAATTAATTCCACTGGGGCTGAAAACAATTCGCCTTACTGGTGGGGGTAATGACCAACTCTTACTTTGGGAAATATACAGAGCACCAACTACAATTTAGCTAAAGGCCCATATCAAGGATTTTGCTTAAATGCTACCATCATTTATTATTATACTTATCCTGCTAATCAGCATTTGAGGGCTCCCTCTGGGTCATGGTCTGCCTGTACAAATAGAATCACCCTTTGTATAATGCTTGATGTGTTCACCTGATAACCTGAATTATGCATCCTTGTCCACATTTTTCTTCAGGTGTATTGGTATTCGGGTGAGGGGGGTCATGAGCACCTCTACTTAGAGTAGATCTAACTAGAGTAAAGAGAGCTGATCTGGTTCTAGTACCCATATTATTGGGTCTGGGGCTCACCAGAGCAACAGCTCTTGTAACATCAAGCTTAATTATAGGGTACAAAAATTACCGTGAGTCAAGTGCTCTTACTGACAAGGATCTGGCAGCTCTTGAAAGCTCAGTTTCACAACTAGAAAAATCTCTAGGGTCCTTAGCTGAAAAGATCCTCCAAAATAGAAAAGGATTAGACCTACTGCTTATGAAAGAAGGAGGACTCTGTGTGGCTCTAGGTGAAGCCTGTTGTTTTTACACTAACCATTCAGGAGTAATCTCAGATAGCATGAATAGGCTTAGAAGGCAATTGCAGGAAAGAGAACAGCAACGTCTAACAGAACAAAACTGGTTCCAAAGATGGTTTTCTTTCTCTCCTTGGCTTACAACTCTCCTCACAGCCCTTGCCAACCCCCTGCTCCTCCTCCTCAGTTGCATGACTGCTGGACTTTGTTTATTTAACAGACTAATTTCATATATTAGACAGTGGGTACAATCCATCAAATTGTTAGTCCTCCATTCTCAGGGGAATGAACAATTACCTCTGGGAGAAAGATATCCCTAGAGATGAATGATTTCATCTCCATCCAAAAATCAGTGGGGAATGTTATAACCTATGTAACTCTATTTTGTATCCAAGCACTTTTGTGTTGTCATATGACTCAGTAAGCTTCCACCACAACTGTTAATCATTAAATATGTAACTCCATTTTGTATCCAGCCACCATTGTGCTGTCATATAGCTCAGTAAGTTTCCATTATCACTGTTAATTGTTAAATCTCCAACCACACAATATGTCCAATCTGTGATTAAAACAAATTGTAACTGCTTGTTCTAAAATTGTATCTACCTGTTACAATATAACCCTTTGTTCTTATGATTGCCTTGATTCCTGACCCTCTGCCGAACTTCTCTCAGGTTTCAAGACCACTCACTTTGTGGTTTTCAACTTTAAAAATCCTTGTCCTTCCCCACCTCGGGCGCACCCACCTACTTGGAGACAAGAGTACCTTATGAGCCGCCTCTGAGCTCAGCTAAATAAAGCTCTTTTAAGCTGAGTCTGCTTTTTGATTTTTGGGTTACAACCCCTACCACACAACTTTGGACACCAGAGGAATTTTTGTTGTTCTTCTTTATTTCATTTTGCTTTATCTGTCTGATAGGTTTTGTTTTCTTTTGTTGTTAGGTTGCTTAGATCTTTACCTTTATTTGTGTTCTACTTACTTATTTTTTCTCTTTCCTCCAAGATCTCTCTTGATTTTATGATATTCTCATGTGAGTGAATATTGTCTGTACTCTCTGTCTGTCCCTATATTCCTGTGGTTAAATGTAATTAATTAATAGTGACCATAGTTTGTCAGAACAGGTGGATAGGGCTGGCTAAATACCTCAATGGATTAAAGCACCTGTATGCAGGTGCAGGGGTGGGGTTTGATCCCTGGGCCTGCCTTGCTGGCTGTGCCCCCAGGGCACACTGAGATGGCGATTGAGACTTGGCATGGTGGTGGGCACCTGTAATCCCAGCTCTTGGGAGGCTGTAAACAGGAGAATCACTATGAGTATGATCTAGTAGTGAGGCCCTGAACACCCCGTAGATCCTTCCCTAAAATACAGAAAAAGGAAAAAAAAAAAAAAAAAAAAAAAAAAGAACAGGGGACTGAGCCAAATAGATAGCAACATCTCATCCTTAAAGAACTGTGACCTTATGATCTTGGGGCAGGTACAAAGACCAAGAACCACCCACATGTAGGAGACATCTCTGAGGACTAGGCATTTCCTATGAAGTCTTGATATGAGTAAAAAAGCTATTTACTATAAGAAATTTACAAGCATCAACACAAATCACTACAAGTCCGATCTACGTAGCAAGAGCCTATAGATGCTATAGACCCTGTCCTAAATTCATAAAAAATAAAATAAAATAAAACAAAACAAAATAAAGTGTTCTGAAAGATACTTTAAAAAGAAATAACAAAGATCACAATGCCAGGAACACCAATACAAAGAAGTTACCAGGCAGGACAGAAAGATGAACAGAGTAAAAAGACAAAGAACAAACAATGATAAAATAATATGAAAAGAATAAATCTATACATATCCATTGTAACTTGTCCTTTAGTCTTACTGTCATCCATTCTACCCAGGGAGAAATAGTGGAAGGAATGAGAAAGATAGACAAGAAGACAAAAGCTGGGCTAGGTGGTCGCTGGTCTGCCTGATGGGCAAGATTTACACCATGCACAACAAAATGATCCTTTACTTATACTTTTGCAAAATTTGTAACACATGACACAAAGTTGCCTAGTGACTAATAGCTGACCTTAACCAAACAAGATGTTTATCCCAGGAGTAGGATAATTTGTTTGCTTTCGGCAAGAAAGCACAGTCCCACCTATACACATTTGATCAATTTCCTAGCTTCCTCTGGCTCCCAACAATCCCTCTTTCTCCTGTTTTTTGTCAGAGATGGGTATTCCATTGCAGTTAAAGAAGTTGTACTTGGAGAAAAGGTCCTATTTCAAGGACCTTTTCATACTTGATGCCACTCCAAAGATTGCAAGTACTCAAATTCAGCAGTATAACCCTATATAGTCCAATAGTCCATAATTAAAGATTATCAGAAGCCAGGCATGGTGGCGCATGCCTGTAATCCCAGCACTCGGGAGGCTGAGGCAGGAGGATTGTTGTGAGTTCGAGACCAGCCTGAGCTACAAAGTGAGCTTAAGGCCAGCCTGAACTGCATAGTGAGACCCTGTCTCAAAAAGACAAAAAAAAAAATAAAAATAAAAATAAAAAAAAAAAAGATTATCAGCACAGCTGGTAATTGACAGAAGTTGTTGACTTGAGCCTTTACAACTTAGTGTATTAATATGGCATTACTTTTTAATGCCTCATGATTACACTTTTCAGCTGGATGGTTAAGACCAAGTTAAAGTAATATCTGTATAACTGCAAATATAACTTTCACTTTTTTATAAGTTCAGCCTGAGAGATTCTTTTCTCTCCAGGTAACTGTCCTTAGGCACACTACACATCATTAATCACTTTCCTCTGTGGCCCCATAATCTCCTTGATCAGAAAATTTGGGTCATAACTGAGTTTACAGGATGTCACTGCAGAGGTTTTTTTATGTCCTGAGTCCTCACTGACCTTGAAGGGCTGAGCCAAAACATTGGCTATCCTTTTATCCCATCTATCCCTCTGAGTTTTGGTCTACAAACTTTAGTTGTTAAACATCCAGAAAAGAGGTTTAATAATATTACTCTGTAATAAACATAACATCACTATCTATCTGAGTATCAAACACCTTACACATAAAATCGAATGGTTATTTTCAAAAACCATGAATATTCTAACATTTAAATCCCTATAGAATGTTAAAAAACAACAATTACACATTTTTATAGAGAAATTTAGAAATCAAACCATATACAACATTGTAGCAGGACAATCCTATGACATTTTGTGACATGCTTACATTTTTTTTTTGACCTAAGCCTTTAAATCAACCTTCTCTATCTAATACATAAGAATTTTTCACCAGTTAACCTTAAATGCGACATAAAGCACAAGGTTTTTATTTCTTTCTTCCCCCTTCCCTTTTTTTTTGGGGGGGGGGCTAGGAATTTGAAAGAAAATCTTATCACAATAAGCAATTTTTGTTTAACATTTTAGAAGAACTGTACACTTGGAATCATGAATACACTTAAGGCACTGTGAGATTAACAGTAATGAGTTACCATACACACCCTCAAACCTTTGTTTCTTATTTATTTTTGTATTTAGTACAGAGTCTGCAGGATCTCACTATGTAGATCGGACTTGTAGTGACTACACCTGTGTGTAGTCTACCAAGGCATTACCACACTCAGTTTCAAACACTGTCCCAGTGTGCCCCAGGGTCAGGGCCAGCATGGCACACTGGGAATCAAAACTTAGGCCACTGAGTCTCCCTAAACAGGTGCTCTAATCTACTGAGCTATTTGGACGACCCCTGTTTCTTAATTTAGTTGACTACCAAAACCATTTTTTAAGAGAAAACCCAATTGTAATTTTTCTGAAAGACTTTTATCTTTAAATCAATGACCAATTTATTGAGAGTATCTCCTAAGAGACTATTGAGATTATTCCTCATTGATGAACAAAAAGGCTGGCCACACCTCCTATTCATCAATAGGACTCCTCTCTAAATCAAATTTCTCCCCACTCTAAGGAATTTTTGCTTAATTAATTTAAACTTTTCAATAAACTGTGTATAAACCAATTTTAATATGACTTAGACCAGCTGGTAATTTAAGAAAAAGCATGCTTTTAAGCCTGCATATCCCATGTTGTATTATGAATAAATGACCAAAAAAGAAAAAAAGGGGGAATAGCTGTTCACAGAATGACACACACATAGACAAGTACACAATAAACACTAACAATCATCTTTAGAAAATTATGAGTGCACTCAACTATACATTTTTGGCCACATTAACATAAAGTAACTCTATTGCAATTTTTTCTGTAATTACAAGTTTAAACAGACTAGCCAGATTTTGTTATTCTTCAATAAGCAAAGATCTCTTGTCAGAAAATTTTAGAAGGAATAAAGTCTTTTATTTCTAACTAATATATATGTTTTGTATTTTTGTCTTAATGCTAGTAAAATTTAGTTCAGTTATCTTTATATATTTTACCATCTATTTAGACATTAGAATTCCATTTTGTCAGTTCCTTCAGAAGGCCCCAGGTTGAATCTGGCCTCCTTGTTGATAACTTCTTCCTCAGATCCGGCATCATGGTACAGCCTAACAGCGCGCTCTGGTACCCAAATAGGTCATTCAATATTCTCTGGAAAAACACAAGCAGACCCTTTCCCCCAGATTAGCAGTGGATCCCAGTCCTTCCATTATCCAACATGGAGATCTCTCCAAAGGACTCTTCCTAGCCTTTTTGCACATATTTGATGGAATTATCTTTCTGCTGCTGTACTTCCATCTTTTGTAGAACTTAAAAAGTTAATAGTGTTTTATACCTGAATTATACTTTAACAGTTTCCCAGGCCTGTGCTTGAGTCAAATGAGACTTTGTAAAAGGCAGAAGCATTTTGATGAAAAATGGCCCCATGAGATGCAGAAGCTTGTTGAATAGCATCCAAGGGAGCAATGGTCTTATGTGGAGCATGTGGCTTGTGTGGCCTTTGTAAGGGACCCCAAGACTGCCAAAGAACCCCAGTGGGCATATACTGAGTTGGGAAAATAATTAAAATGCTGGCAAAGATAGGTCAACTCTAGAAAGCTGAGCATTAGAAAGAGCCTGATTAACTTGGGCAGTCTTAGCCTCTGGTATATGTGTTATTTTTAGAATTAGGGACTGAGTCTCCCTTGAGAATGTCAAACAGAGGACTTAACTCATACATAGTTAGCTTAAGAGCTGGGCAGAGCCAATTAATGTTAATGTTACCAAGTAGAGTCTGAAAAGTATATAGGGTTGTAAGACGCCTAACCTGAATCTGAACAATTTAGGGCACAGTTTGCCTCTGTTGAATAAGGTGTCCCAAATATGAAAAGGGTGCCAGAGTTTGCACCTTTTCAGGGACTACCACTAGACCTGCATTGGGCAGGGCTTAATCTAATTGCATAAATATACAATGTAAAATGGATGGGGATTCATGTGCCAAGAGAACATCATTTGTGTAACAGGTCTGTCTCACTGACCAAATGGCTGCGGCCACACGCTCTGGGCACAGGGTTGGATTACTTGCTATACCTTGTGGTAGACAACACCACTAAAAGTGCATAAAGAGGCTGATTACTAATACAGGATAAACTAAAAGCAAAACGCTTCTATCTTCAGGGTGGAGAGGGATATAAAAGAAACAGTCTTTTTAAATCAATCCCATAAGGGAAGAATGAAAATGAATAGCTACAGGACTGGGCAATCCCTGTTATAGTGTTCCCATAAGCTCCATGGTGCGACTGACTGCCCACAAGTCCTATAGCTATCTCCACTTTCCTGACATATGTAGTATTTTATTACAAAAACTGGGGTATTACAAGGGCTACTGGAAAGTTCTAGGTGCCCGGCCGTCCGCTGTTCATTTACCAGTGTATGAGTTGCCATAATCTTCTCCTGAGTTAAGGGCCACAGATCAAACTAAACAGGGGCATCAGACATCCAAGTTATCTTGGATGCCATCCATGGGGTGGGAAAAGAGATCAAGGCCCCTCCTGAAGATGGCCTATCCCAAAACAGTTCCTTTTAAGAAGAACTAGAAGAGGTGTTTTTTTACCAAGCCCCTGATTGGGAAGGAAACCTTGTTGTAACATCTGATGAGACACCATGGAGTTAGGACTGGCCAAAACTGCTCCTATACCCTGTAATATGTCACAGCCTGAAAGACTGAGAGCTATATGGGGGAGGGCATAAGGAGAAAAATATCTAGAATGGCCTTCTGCATCCATCCAAATTAGCAATTTAGCACTTCTGCTAGGGTAAAAAGCCTTGCCCATCCTTAGTAAATCTGTAGTGGCCACATCTAGAGGCCATGCCACAGGCCAGTGATGCTGAGCAATAACTGAAACCTCTACATCTGTGTCTAATAGCCCTTTAAATGCTTTTCCTTCAATAGTCAGCTCCATCTCTGGACAATTTTGTTTTAATCTGATGAACCCAATAAGCATTAGGAGACTCAAAACCCTTGAATTGTGTTTTTTATTTACAAATTTTCCAATTTTTTCCAAGGGAAAAATGACCAATTGAGCAAGGGGAGAACCTGGAGTGATTTTAGCAATGGTTTGGGTAATTGAATAACTGTGATTTCTCTGGTATAATCAGCATCAATTACAGCAAGCAAAACCTGGAGACCTTTTAAAATGAGGCTGCTGAGGCCTAGCAAGATTCCCACCATACCCTGAGGCACAGGGCCATAGACTCCGGTAGGAATAAGTTGGGGTCCCATTTTAGGAGTCAGCAGGAATCTGGAGGAGGAACTGAGGTCCAAGCCTCCTCTATAGGTGTGCTCACCTTGTGGCAGGGGAGGGGAAAGCACCCCCACTGTTTGCTGGACCCAAGGCTGCTCCGCTGGAAGTTTTCCTGCATGGACCAGCCTTCCTCCTCGGTTTTAGATTTAGTCACTTGCCCAATGATACTCTCATCTACATCTAGTACATGACTAGAAGGTTTTATTGAAGAGACAGATACAGGCTATATTGTCTTTGGTACAGTAGAACAGTTTTTGGGCTAAATGTCCCTCATCCCCACAATGGAAACAAACAATCTTACCTTTTCCCCCTTTATTAGACTGTGGATGAATAACCTGAGTAATAGCTGCTGCCAAAGCAGCTCCCATTAGGCCAATATCCACACAAATCTGAATCATCTTAGGCAATATAGGCCACTATTTACAGTAGTGGCCTATATTGCCTGAGATATAGTGGCCTATAAATATAGTGGACTATAAAGCCTCCACACCATTTAATTGATTTTCAAAGGACAATTGTTGAACTATCATTTTGCTAGCTTCCCTGTCACTGATAATCTTTTCAGTAGCTTGCAACAAACCTGCAGCAAAATCTTGGGAAGGCTCATTAGGGCCTTGCCTAATAGAAGCCGAGTTAAGGGATGTTTCACTCTTACAGGGGAGTTCCCTCCAGGCCCTAATCGCAGCTGTCTTGGTTTGCTAACATAGTTGCAATGCAAAGGTCAGTTGATGGTTTGTGCTAGCAAAAGATTTGTGCTTTCTAATTAGCAAATCTTATGTACTGAAGTTCCCCAGGTTGCCAGCTACCTGTTCCCTGCAATATAAAAAAAATTTTTAAAAAAATCTTTCCACAATAAACAGTCTCCTGGATTCAAACATGCTTTAGCTATTCCTTTCCAATTATTTGGGGCAATAGTCTGTTGTCCTAGAATTTCTACTAAACTCAAGGGAAGGAGAGCAGCAGGACTATAAGTAGCAACAGCATGTGTTAGTTCTTTTAAGATTTTTTTGTTGTGGTTGTTGCTGCTGTTTTTGTTTTGTTTTTTACTGGGGAAAAAAAGTATATATTTAGAATTAGCCAACTGGACTCAGTTTAGATGACCCCAATTTTGTTGGCAACGTCCCATGCATCGAAATCGGGAGCCAGACAAACATACGCCTTCTTTTCTCCATCAGGCCTGATGAAGGTATTGACCTTGGCAACATCTCTGTTGTACAGCTTCTTTAATTTGGTACTTATTGTCTTTGACATCCACAATGAACTAGTAGGAAGAAGGGAGGGTAAAAGGAAAAGGGGATATGTTAGAAAAATGAAAAAAAGAAGAAAACATGGAAACCCAGCTTTTGTAAATGAGGAAGGGAAGAAGGATTGAACAGAAAGTAAGGAAAGGGAAGGGTAATAAAGGATCAAGTTATGTTCGGGTCCAAATCCTCTGTGATGAATGCAGTCATTATATCTAAACACTTCCAATAAAATTTGATTCATATGTAGGACTTACCTAAAATGTAGAAATAATGGCCTTAAATTACTATATTTGCTTACAAATCATTATTACCATTATTTTTGTATTTTAGGGAAGGGTCTGCAGGGCGTTTAGGGTCTCACTACTAAACTGGACTTGTAGTGATTCTCCTGTGTACAGCCTTCCAAGAGCTGAGGCGCATGCCATCACATCTGGTCTCAATTGCCATCTCCGTGCACCCTGGGGCAGGGCTGGCACATCAGGCCTGGGGATTGAACCCCCGGCCCTTGCATCTGCTTGCAGGCACTTTAACCAGCTGAGCTATTTGGCTGGCCCCCTACAAATTATTTTAAAAATGAACTTTGTTTTTGGTTTGTTTGGTTTTTTACTGAGAAAAAAAGTATATATTGGAATTAGCCAGCTGGACTCAGTTTAGATGATCCCAAATCTGCTGGCAACATCCCATGCATCATAAGCAGGAGCCAGTCAAACATACGCCTTCTTCTCTCCATCAGGCCTGATTAGGGTATTGACCTTGGCAACATCCATGTCATAGAGCTTCTTCACAGCTTGTTTGATTTGGTGCTTATTGGCTTTGACATCCACAGTGAACACGAGTGTGTTGTTGTCCTCGGTCTTCTTCATGGCTGTGGTCAGGGGGAGCTTGATGATGGCACAGTGGTCCAGTTTGTGAGCCGCAGTGTCTTGGGCAGAAGGTGGGCGATGTTCATAGCTTCTTCTTTTTGTGGTTGTGGATGCCTCTCAGCACAGACTCTTTGGCCTTCAAGCTTTTGCTTTGAAGCTTTGGGAGGGGCAGGGGCTTCCTTCTTCACCTTCAGTGGCATCTTAGTAAAAAGGCTCCGCCTTTTACCATTCAATCCCCAGCTCCGCCAAAAAAGAGAAAAACAATATGGTTTTAAAAGGTGCAGATTCTCTTTTTTTTTTTTTTTTTTTTT